>JAJPUD010006300.1:11966-47926 GCA_023553655.1 Myrmecobius fasciatus | reverse complement strand
CATTCCCCTGTCCTTCAAATCAAGCCAGATTCCCTTTTTATTTGCTCATGCATTCTTGCTATGTATGAATTTCTTAGTACTCATTTATTCTCCCTGTAATCACTATATATTCTATATAGTCATGTATATGCACTCATGTATGTTAATATTGAGAAAATGGGAACTCGCATTATATGGCAACTCATGCATATGACTAATAGAGAATGTATTCATATACCTAAGAACATTTTTTCTCTCTATTCATATATCAGACTCATAAATATTCTTCATAAGTATGAGTATCCATATATTTTCCCTGATTTTATACAGAGATAGAGAGAGAAAGCGTCTTGGTATATTTTTCTCTATAAAGATAGAAACTCATATGTTCTCTATATTTATGTGTTTTTATATAATCTCTATATATCCTTACATAGGTATCCTCATATATTCTCTACATTCATATGTGAGTACTTCCATGTGTAAATATAGAAAAGGGAATATGTGAGGACTAATTTATTTTTAAATATTTTATTTTTTAAAAATACATGTAAAGATAGTTTTCAACATATATTTTGTAAAACTTTGTGTTCTATTTTTAAATTTTTTTATTAAAGCTTTTTATTTACAGAACATATGAGTGATTTTTCTACATTGACCTTTGCAAAGTTTTTTGTTCCAAATTTTTCCTCTCCCTCCCCCCACCCCCATCCCCAGATGACAGGTAGTCCATCAGAATTGATCATCATATAATATTGTTGTTACCATGTATAATGATCTCCTGGTTCTGCTCGTTTCGCTCAGCATCAGTTCATGCAAGTCTCTCCAGGCCTCTCTGAAATTGTCCTGCTGGTTGTTTCTTACAGAACAATAATGTTCCATGACATTCATAAACAATAATTTATTCTCCAATTGATGGGCATCCATTCAGTTTCCAGTTTCTTGCCACTTAAAAAAGGGCTGCCACAAACATTTTTGCACATGTGGGAAAACATTGTGTTCTAAATTTTTCTCCCTCCCTCTTATCCCTCCTCCCCAAGATCTAAAGCAATCTGATATGGGTTAAATATGTACTATCCTTTTTAAACATACTTCCATATTTGTCATGTTGTGCAAGAAAAATCAGATCAGGATATATTTTTTGTGTAGATAAGATTTTTCTTGCACAACAATGATAAGTTTGGAAATATGTATACATATATTCGATTTGCCAATATTTTAACATAATTAACATGTAGTGGATATCCTGCCATCTAGGGGAGGGGTGGGGAGTTGGGGGAAAAATTTGTAACGGAAAGCTATGTAAGGGTTATTGTTGAAGAATTACCCACACATATGTTATGCAAATCAAATAAAATTAAAAAAAAAAGAAAAATGTGCTTTACAAACTTTAAAATGCTACATAAATTTAAGGGTCAGAAAGTGGCAGCATATGGGAAGGAAGGTAGACAACCAAAAAAAAAAAAAAGAAAAATCACATCAAAAAGGAAAAAAAACTATAAGAAAGAAAAACAAACAAAAAGGTGAAAATACTATGCTTCTAACTACATTCAGTCTCCATTGCTCTTGAGGATTGTTTTATATAAAAATACACAGAGAGTATGAGTGCTCACGTCAATATGTAGAGAGAATGTGAGTATTCAATTATATGAGTAAAGATAAAATATAGAATTACTCTCTGGAGAGAAATTAGAAGTATGTGTTTGTATACAATATATGAATAGTTATAATTAATGATTGCTCTTATATTTGCATGGAGATGAGTACTGATATATTTATGAATATATAGAGAAGATATGAGTATTCATATGAAAAGCAAGAGAATATAAAAAGATTTTATCTGTACCTATACATACATATATAGAAAGAGAAAATGAGGAGATGCAATGTATAAGTCATGTAAAGGATCTTATAGAAAGAATAAGTGAGTTTATGTACACAGGAATGAAGAGAAAGAACATGAGTATTTCTATATATGTGTATATTTTCTCTGTCTTCCTATATATGAGATGTCATACATTATAGATTCATTTACACAAATATGAGGAGACAGTCAAGATGGTCAAGTAGCAGAAAGAAGTAGAGCATATCACCGGCATCAGGCCTTTTCCACAAAGGCCTAGAAAACACACCCAGATCAAATCCTGATCAGGAAAAGTCCCCAGCATCAGGAAGTTGAGAGAGAACGCCATGGAGAGCTGTGGACACCTGAGACGGGATTTGGCTGCGCCCCAAGCTCCCATTTCTGCTTCTCTTGTTATGCAGAAGAGTTGGGGGAGGGAAGGGGAGGAGGAGGATTGGGGAGGAGAGGCGGCCAGCTGTCCCAGGCCGGTTGTCTTTGAAGTTAGGAAGGAACTGAATCAGACTGGACTGGGGTGGGCAAAAGCAGGAGAGGGGGTAGTGATGCTGATCCCAGCCTGAACTACCCCTTGGGGTCCAGAGTCCACTGAGTTTTATGGGGGGATGGATGGACAGGGGAGGAAGCATTGGAGACCTATCACTGTCCCGCTCCTTCCCTCCCCCTCGTCTGTCTGTCTGTCTCTCCCTCTTGGAATCTGAGCAGTAAGATAACCAGGCTGTCAAGCTGAGTCCCAAGAGGGAAGGAGGAGGGCAGGGGGCCCGGGAGCAGCTAAAATTAGCCCAGGGGTGGGGAGGGGGGGAAGAGACAGAGGAGCCTCCTGGAGGCCCACTGGTATAGAACTCTCAGAGAAGAAGCTCTAATTTTTTAAATTTTATTTTTGGTTGAAAACACATTTCTATGATCTGACTATGTCCTAGGCATTGTGCTAAGGGTGGGGACAGAAAGACCAAAATACAATGCCTGACCTCAAGGAGCTTAAATTCCACCCTCAGACTTGCTCCAGGGAGCAGCAAAAGCTCTCCTCCCTCCTTGCTCCACTTGCTCTTTCCAGGAAAAGAGTCCCTTGTTTGAGAGGCCAGGATCAAGAGGCCCCTCAGTAAGGGATTCCCTAATCAGCATCCTTCTGCATTTGGGAGAAAACAATGACCTTTTCCCAAGAAATGACTCAAGTCCCATGAAGCTGTGGGATGGGTCCCTTAGACTCTGCTTTGAGTGTGGATCCTGGTACAGTTGCACCAGGCCTTATCATCTCTGAGAAGGGAAAAAAATGTGACCCAGGGTTGCACTCAGTAGGAATGAACAATTATGCCTGTCTGGAAATTCTCACTCACTCTGTCCCCCCTCTCCCTCTCCCTCCCCCTTCTGTCCCCTCTCTCCCTCTCTCTTCTTCTCTCTCTCTGTCTCTCTCCTTTCTCTGTCTCTTGTGTGTGTCTTTCTATCATCTATCTCTATTATCTACATCTCTATCTCTATTATCTCCTATCTATATCATCTATCCTCTATCTCTATTACTTTAAGTTTATCATTTTTATTGATCCCTCTCCTTTTCCCATCACATTCATTTCTAAATATATTTCTTACTTCTCCTACCAAACAAGTCATTTCCTGTAACAAAGATTTTTCCAAAAAAGGAAAAAAAAACAATGCAGTTGGGTTCAGTTCACAGCACTTACTTAAGGACTGATCTGATGTACTTATTCATTAATATTGGGTATTCAGGTTGTACTGGGATTATCCTCCTATTATCCTCTAACTGCTATGAGGTCAGGGAGTTTCTTTTCTAAATGTTGTATTTCTCTCAGGGCCTAGGATGCAGTGTAATCACTGCAGATGGTAGGTGCTTAATCAATGTTTATCTACACTAGACTATTTTGAAAACAATTTCATTGTTCAAGATAACTGGAAGCTGGAGGAGATAGACACCTGGAACACTAGACCTGGATTTATGACAGTAGGACAGGTTCAAAACAGAATTGACTGGAGATTTTTATCTCCTCTTTCCCCTTCATGGTGATCCTTCACACTTGCCAGCTTTCTTGGGAACATTCCTATTGCCCCCTACTTCTGCAGTAAAATTTGCCTCTGCTGGACTGTTCCCCCATCCTTGGGGAGAGATTGCATTGCTAATGCTCTATTTCCTGATTCATTCCAAGATGTCAATGTATTAATGACAAATTTCAACAATTTCCCCCTTCTCCCCATACTAGGAGTCAGGCTGTGTTGTAAAAGAGGACTCTAGGGTTAGTAGTGCCTTGTCCCAAGAACAAATTGCCAAGCATGGGAATTTCAGGCCCCACTACCAATGAAGCCCAAAGAGACGATTTGGGTCATAGCTTCCTTTCGTACCTTAAAAGCAAGTACCGGTGAGGAAGTCTGGTCAAGCACCTGCCTATGCTTTTTAGATTCTCATGTTTCAGAGTTCCTTCTCTTTCCCCCCCAATAAGTTCCCTGTTCCAGTTGTAGATTCTTCTAGGCCCCTGAGCCCTCTCTCTGGCAAACATTTTATTCGCCTTAAGAAAGTCTATGAAAAGCCCAATGGCCAACTCTCTGCAGGGCTATGAGGGGCTGTGATCTGCCCTGCTGGTCAATGACAACCCAGCTGGGAAGGAGACATTCTGCCTGATCTTACCCTTATAAAGAAAGCCTGTATTCCCATTAAGATAACCACCGCGCTCCGGCAATTAAAGAGGTCAATATCAAGAAAAACATACCCCAGCAGCAGGCAGTCACATTTGGGATATGGTGAAATAGGTAAAACAATAGTCAAACCTTTCTGATTTATTAGGCAAGCAAGAATGAGCACTTCTCCCAGTATTCCCTTAATGAACCCAGAGGATTCAGACATCACAATTCTTAACTACCTTTTTAGCAGGATTGGGGATTAGAGGCATCCAAAAAGTACCTGTCAAAAGCCCCATAGTCCCCTTATTCCCCCCATCCAATAAATCATTTGCTGGAGTAGCTATCCCTTTCCTTTTGAATATTACAACAGTTTTATTTCAATGTCAGAAGCTCAGTTAGAAGAGAATTCAGAGGTCATCTATTACCCAGCTAAAACTGATTCTAGAGCCCATCTGGAGTCTCCTACCTGAAATGTGGGGATTGCAAAATTATGATTTTAATTATCAATAAATGTTTGATTTGTATACCTATTTTATATTTCTTGGGTGAAAAGTGGTCTCAAGTGGAAAAAGTTTAAGAAGTCCTGATTCTAGTCCAGCCTCACCAGGCATCCTCTCCACATTATCCCCCATAAGGAGTCTATTCATGGTGGCCTTGGGGACTTTCAGTCTTTGGAAGTTCATCACATTTCTGTACAGCACTCGTGTCTAGGAATCTCTTCTTCACATCAGCCTAACATTTGCTTCCCTGTTTCTTATCCCTATAACCTAGCCTATTTCAGCTCTATGAGACAAAGACAAGTCCAATCTCACCTTTCAGGGCAGCTCCACCAATACTTGAAGACTGCTCAGAATTTGCTTCCTCACCATCAGATTGTTCTTAATGATAAATACCCATTTTCCCTTATCCTTTTTATCCTGGAGACCCAATAATGGAAATGCTTTAGGAACTTGTCACTGTCCAATTCAAATTAGCATCAATCTTCAATCAGTGAAGACAGAATTATTGCATTCTTTTCTGCAATCTTTCTCTGCACAAGGCCATTGTCATCTATCTATACAATGGCCTTAATGCCTATTGTGTTCTTCAATTAGTTAGCCCACCGGAGAGCTTTCACTCTTTTTAAAATCTGTGAACAGTTTGACATAGACAGAGAGGACTGGAGGGGCTGAGCAGAGTGAGAAGGGTCTGGAGGTGGAGATCTGGGATGATCAGGGAGCCCAGGGGAGCTGACAAGGGGGAGGAGGGAGAGGCACGGAGGGCGAAAGCAGCTGGGGGCCAAGGGACAGACAGACAGATAAAGGACCACCAGATGCACCATTTCCTCAGGGCCTACTAGAAACCTTCTTTTGACACGCCCCCTCCGGCCATATCGCGTGAAAGTGGGGGTCCAGATCCCAGGTCCAGAAACTGCCTGGAAGTGCGATTGCCGCGCAGGCGCACCACAACGCCTCGGCCCTTTTCTAGCTTTCCTTCCACCCCTTCCATTCCTTCCCAGCTGCTCGAGTTCAGTGCAGGCGCAGAAGAAGTACTGCCACCCCACTCAGAGGGCTGGGGGAGGAGGGGGGGGGGAACCTATTCCCAATGACACTAGACCGTCCCCCTTCTTCCCCGGACGCCGCGCAGGCGCAACGGGCGACCTGTGCTGGCTTTGCAGTCCGAGATTGGGGTTGGGCCTTGTTGCTGCTGGTAGTCTGGGGCTGAGTGGTGAGGTGTACCTAGCCGCGGGAGCGGGTGTGGGAGACAGGGCCCTGGTTTCCCGTGGTCGTTATTGGGAAGGGGTCTGCAAAGCGGCGTGTGGGATTTGGGGGGAGGGGGGAACGAAGCTCCCCCGACGTTGACTATTACCGCGGCCGCATCTGCAAGTCTTGGCGTTCGCGGGACCCCCTCCTGTTGCCCGCCGCCTCTGCCGGGGCTTGGCGTCCGCTGCTCCCCCCGTTACGCACGCCACTGCCTGTGCCGGACTTTGGCGTTAGCGGTCCCCCTCGTCTCCCCCTCACCCCGTGCCCGCTGCTTGTGCCAGACATTGGCGTTAGCGGCTCCCCGCACCCCTCGGTACCCGCCTCCTCTGCCCGGGCTTGGCGTTCGAGGCCCCCCAGTCGCCGCCTTCTCGTGCCGGACTTTGTCATTCTCGGACCCATCGCAGCTGCGCCTCCCTGAGCCGCCGGGCTCTGAGGTAGGTCGGAAGTTGGCCGTGCCGAACTAGAAAAAAAAGCGGGGGTTGGTCGTGGCTCGGAGGATCTGAGCGGACTGAATAGGGACGAATAGAGGGGGAGGGGGCGCGTCGGTGCTTTGGGCAGCCTTGGGGAGGAGAAGGAACGGTAGAAGTGACGCGGGGAAGGCTCCCGTGTCGCGGACAGAATGGCTAAGAGAAAAGAAGACGATTTCCTGCCGCCTATAGATATGAAAAGGGCTAGACCAGGGCCAGAGGATTATTCTGATGATGAGATGGAGGGGCCCTCCTCTCAGGACATGGCCGTGGAAAGTACTTCTCAGTCAGAGTCAGGGGACTTTGGGATCATTGAAAGCATTCAGCTTGAAAACTTTATGTGCCATGCCATGCTTGGACCTGTGAAATTTGGCTCGAATGTCAATTTTGTGGTGGGGTACAGTGGGAAGAGTACATTGTTGACTGCCCTCATAGTTGGTCTCGGTGGAAAATCGTTAGGATCGTCTTTGAAAGAGTTTGTGAAAGATGGAGAGGAGTCAGCTAACATCTCAATCACCTTAAGGAACAGAGGGGAAAATGCCTTTAAAGCTGAGGTTTATGGGGAGTCAATAACAGTGCACCAGCACATCAGTGTGGATGGGAGTCCAAGTTACAAACTAAAAGACCAAGCAGGAAACCTGGTTTCTTCTAAGAAAGCAGAGCTGACTGCTATTCTTGATCATTTTAAGATTCGGGTGGATAATCCAGTGTCTATTTTACCACAAGAAATGGGAAGACAGTTATTGCGGACCAGAAATGAAGGTGAAAGATACAAGTTTTTTCTGAAAGCTACAGAGCTTGAACAGATGAAACAAGAGTACTCAGAAATTTTGGAGAGAAAGGCCAGAAGCCAGCATCAGATAGAACAAGGGGAAGAGCAGCTTGAAGAGCTCAAACGGCAGGGCATAGAAATAGAAGAGCATTTTCAGACTATGGTTAATTTGGGGAATATGTTAGATGACATGAAACATGAGATGATGTGGGCAATGGTGTATGAAAGTGAAAGGCAACTTGATGATATGATAAGTAATATAAATATTGGAGACCAGTGTACTATCATATTAAGTCAGGAACTGGAGGCTGCAAAGCTCATATTCAGTGAAGCCTTAAAGAGGTATACAGCTATTCATGAGAATGTGCAAAAGTTAAGTGAAGAAGCCACTATGTTAGAACCTAGATGCATTCAAGCCAGAGAAGATGCCATGAGAACATATAGGGCCTATAGTCTAGCAAAGGCTTTCTATAATTCTTCCCAGAATGAATATAACAGATTAGAAAAAGTTGCAGAACAGCATCAAAACAAAATTGACATCCTGAAGTCAACTCTGGAAATAGCAGAGTTAGAAAAGCAGGGGAAAATTTCCTCATTGAAGGAAAAGATAAGGAGCTTTAAGGATCAAGAAGACTCACTTGTTGAAGAAATAAAACATCTTCATCAAGCTATAGAAAAAGATGATAAAGAACATTCTCAAGTTAGGGAAGAAGTGTCATATGTGCAAAAAATACTGAATGATGACCTTCAACAGCTAGACAGATTGAAAGACTGTAAATCTGAGCCACTAAAACTATTTGGACCGCAGATTCCAGCCCTTGTTGAAGCAGTAGCAGATGCCCAGAGACAAGGGCATTTTACTTACAAGCCTATAGGTCCACTTGGAGCTTACATTCGTCTCAAAGACCCTGACTATGCCTTAGCTATTGAGTGCTGCTTAAAGGGCCTTCTTCTTACCTTTTTTTGTGACAACCACAAAGATGCCCAAATCCTTCAGGAGCTGATGAAAAAGTTTTATCCAGTAGGCTCTCCTCGACCACAGATAATTGTATCAGCATTTGAATGTGAGTTGTATGATATATCCGACCGAGTCCCTTATCACCCAGAATTTCCAACAGCTCTTACAGCTTTAGAAATAGATGATGCAGTGGTGGCCAATAGTTTGATCGACATGACAGGCATAGAGTCAGTGCTGCTTATTAAAAATAATTCTGTAGCTCGTAAATTGGTAATTCCTCATGGGCCCCCCAAGAACTGTACCAAAGTTTTAACTGCCTGTGGTGATGAAGTATATCAGGGACGCTATTATTCATGTGAAGAATCAAGACCTACTTACTTAGGTGATATGGAAGTAGAAATAAGCAATTTGGAGAAAGATGTGGAAAATAAAAGGTCCCGGTTATCTGCATTTCATCAGCATGTGTGTTCACTTGAAAAGGCTATCAGGAATAATCGAGAAACTATTGATAGTCATTATCAACATTTAAAAGAAATAAAGATTAATGTAATAAATATCACTTCAGAAATAAGAGATCTGGAAGACGAAGAAGATAGCCGATCAATAAATCTCTCAGTTCTAGAAGATGAAGCTCAAGAAATTAAAGATGAGATTGAAGAGGTTGTGGAAAAGTTGAGAATTCGAAAGGAAGAGATGGAGAATTTAAGGAAACCCAAAATAGAAGCTGAACAGAGACATGAAGAATTGAAATTGAAATGTACTCAAGTTTCAGAATTAATGGAATCCCTTATTGAAGAACAAAACCAGACTGTTTTAGAAGTGGAAACCAAACACCAATCCATGATGCTTTATGACAGTAGACTTAAGGAACACCTGGATTCTCTTCAAGTGAAAAAAGAAGAGGTGGTCATGAAAGAAAGAGAACTTGAGAGAGAGACTGCTCAAGCCAGATGCATCTGCCCTGAGCGTAAAGAAGTTACAAAAAGTGCCTCTGTTCTCAACAGAGAAATTAATGCCTTAAGAGAACGGATACAGTCAGAAAACTACACTCACAGAAGGCGAGAAGATGTAATGAAGCAGTACCAAGAAGCAAAAGAAAGATATCTAGATCTAGATAGTAAAGTGAAGAATCTGAAAAAGCTGATTAAAACACTGGATAAAGTATCAACACAGAGATATGAAACATACCAGAAAGGTAAAAAGAATCTTTCTTTACAATGCAAGTTGTACTTTGACAGCTTAATATCTCAGTGGTCCTTCTGTGGGGACATGCGCTTTGATCATAAGAATGAGACTCTTTCTATATCTGTTCAGCCTAGAGAGGCTGCTTTCAATGATCTGGCAGATTTATCTGGAAGTAGACCATCTTTTTCAAACTTTATATTAATTCTTACCTTATGGTCCGTCACAAAATCACCCTTCAGATGCCTGGATGCAATTGATGTCTACATGGACTGGGATAGAAGAAAAATTGCCATGGACATGATCCTCAGGATAGCATGTTCCCAGCAACAGCACCAGTACATCCTGCTCACTCCACAATATTCTCATCCCCCGAATCCACTAATTGAAATACACCAGATGCCAGACCTTGACAGTGATGAGGCAACCCTGCCTTTGAAAGCAGGCAATCCAGAAGAAGAAGAAGCCTGAACTTTTAATTTATGTGACTGTGTTGTCTGCTCATTGTGGTGTTTCATATTTTTGTTTCTCAAAGTGTCTGCAGTGTAGTGTGCAAAATCTCCCTACTTGAAAAAGTAACATTTAATCGTGAAAAGTGATTCAGAGAGGCAGATTCAAGATGGTAGAGTAGCAGGAACAACATAACATTCCCACCAGGCCTCCTCCACAAAGATATACAATAAACACTGGACTAAATTCTGAAGAATTCAAGAAAAAATTACCCTGCAGCAGAAGGAGAAAGACAGAGATGTGTGGACACTGGGGTTGGGGACTTGACCAAGAGCATTATAGCACTGAATGGCTGAATGAAAGTCAAGACTGGGCATTTGGACAGGAAGTACTATGTGTAATGAAAATAAGTTTGTTGCCTGTAATATAAATGACTTCATTTTTAATTTATACCACCTTTTGTATTTAAGTATTTTGATGGTTTTCATAATTTGTTTTTCAATATTATACTTGTGTATAGTATATGTTGTAAAGAACATGTATGTTCACAAATATGTGATTAATATAAGGAATACCTATATATGACAGCCCACCAATGGGAAAATTGGATAAAGAACCTCACTATTAGCTTATATCACCAGGTAAAAATTAAATCAATTGCTAAGCAAATTCATTTCCAGCCACCAATAAGAACTTGGGTGTAACCAGTTAATGCTTCTAGTTAAACCTCTGAGAAACCCACAATCTTCACCCTGCTTTTTGGTTGAGACTGAGCCTGACTCCTGTGTTTTCCATACTTAAGACTCAAGCACTCACATCATATTTCCTTGAGGATTATGCTCATTGACAGGGATTTGTAGACTTGCCAGCCAGCCACTTCGTTGGGAGACAGACCACTTTCATCTGGGAAGAGAGAAGAAACTTTGTCGTTGAGTACCAGTTCAAGACATTTTACTGGCATTCTCTAGGAAATCAGGTTGGTGGTTTTTTTCCCTGATGGGGTGAATATTTGTCTAAAAAGTAATACAAATCAGGTGTTAGCATGCTATAGCTCTATAGATCTAATCTGACCCACTAGTTGTTTTTGAGTGTCCCATGAGCTAAGAATTGTTTAGATGTAAAATATTCTTGCCTAATCTGTGCAAAAAATATATACTTTTTTTTTGCTGAGGCAATTGGGGTTAAGTGACTTGTCCAGGGTCACACAGCTAGGAAGTGTCTGAGACCAGATTTGAACTCAGGTCCTCCTGACTTCAGGGCTGGTGCTGTATCCACTGCACCACCTAGCTGCCTTGCAGCTCAGGCCTTGCACAGCATTATATTGATTACATATTATTTATTAAACATGATAAGCACAAGGTATTAGAGGTCACAGAATGTATTGATTGGCAGTTGCCCAACAAATGGTACAGAAAAGTTAATTTTCTATTAAATTTTAACTGATGATTTGATCTTCAGAGATAGTATCCATTCCTCAGCCAGAAATGGAAAATATTTAGCTTTTCAAGTCTCAAAAAGAGAAAAGAGAGGCACAGAAATTAGTTGGATTGTTTAGATCCGGGGGAAATCATATAATATGGGGAAATACATGATGTATAAAATTACAAATAAATTGAGACATTTTAAATGGGGACCAAAACAGCAGCATGCATTAAAACAAGTAAAAAGGCAGTACTATATACCATGCCCATTGTTCCTGTTTCTTGAAACCCTTTTTATAGATTAGAAGGCAGCCGTAAAGGAGATTTTGTGATTTAGTCCTTATGGATGAAGCCAAAAGGAGATAATGAAGAATTTTATATGCCAGTACAATTTGGGACCAAAAAAGATGACTACCAGCCCTCATATTAGAAAGAATATTATATGAAAAATTATCCTAGTTAGTATATTATGCTGTTATGTAGACTGAGGGTCTAACCCAAAATGTTCCACCAACAGTAGGAACACCAATTCCTATATTAGCATGGGCCAAAATTACCTCTGTTGGAACTGCTACCACTCAGTACTGAAGTGTAAATGGCTTGAACCCAATTGAGTCAGTGCAGGAAAAACAGGGATAAATCATCTTCATTAGAAGGTAAAAGTGTATCCCATTGATATGTCCTCTAAACTGTCAGAGAAAGATGATATTCCAGCATGTAAACCCCTTGTAGAGTTCCTATTCCCACCAAATATTGCATTGATGATAAACTGAGGCTAAAGATAGGAAAGGCTTATATTATCACATTTAAATCATGCATATTATTTCTTTGAATCATTTG
The DNA here is from genome assembly GCA_023553655.1 of Myrmecobius fasciatus. Classification (NCBI taxonomy): domain Eukaryota; kingdom Metazoa; phylum Chordata; class Mammalia; order Dasyuromorphia; family Myrmecobiidae; genus Myrmecobius; species Myrmecobius fasciatus. The sequence continues at coordinate 35,632 of JAJPUD010006300.1, read as the reverse complement.
CCAGAAAGCTAAAATTTTATTTAAATCATCTCTGTATCCATCATCAACAACTCAGTTTTGGGCATGGTATGACAGATAAATTTTTTTGGTTTACTCACTAATAAACTTAATAAAATATTTCAATTTGCAAATGCACAGAATTAGTTTTTGTTCTCCCCTGTAAATGAGAAAATACAGTTTCTTCCCTTGAAAGACTAGCATTGTTAATTGATTATATGGTCAAGCAGTAATAATTAAGAGTGATGAGAAGTCATGTTTTGCAACCCATAAGGTCAAGGACTCAGGGAAGGCACAGGTCCATATGTGGAACTTTGACCTACCTTATAACACAAGGGTACAAGGATGATAAAAAGATGCTAAAGATTCAGGTCATAAAATCTTTAAGGATACAAATAGAAAGCAGTCATTAGAAAAACAGTGAGCTAGTTGAATAATATAGAAATTCATTCTGGGTTGAGGGGAAAGTTTAAAATTATTTTTTCTACTTTCCATTGATTTGGTAAAGAAACCAGTTTCTTGCAGAAAGAGCTAGTGGTGGAGTAGAGTCCCCCAATTCAGTGGCTAGTTCTAGTAGAGACCATTGAGAGAGAGAAGTGGAATACAATCTGGGTTACAGATGGATCTGGTAAAAGATTTCAGATCCTTTAAAGACAAATTATGTACAGAGTTCTGTCATGTTCTTTTTCTTTTTAACAGATGTGCAAGTGCTGTGATTTCATCTTTGGTGCCTTGGTGACTCTACTGCTGCTCATTTTTGCTTATCTCATCACATACCCTATCCTGTGTATCACCTCACTGTATCTTCTTGCTGACTCTTGCAGATAAGAAATGGCTTCACCCTCTGTTTGGTTGTTTGATATCCAGTTGTTCCTGTAAGGCACAGTTGTGACAAGCAGGATGCACAAGGATACAAAACATTTCCAATGTGGCAGTGGGGAATACCATTTATTTACTTAGATACCCCATTGGAAGTAGTGGGGTTACAAGCTTCGGGCTTGCCAGAGACACAAGAAAAATTCACCACAATAACAATAATTGCTTAAGCATCACTGGGTGGTGATACAGGAAATCAAAAACTAGATAGCCATGTCTGGCCTAAAGAAAGACAAATGATGGAAGAAGGACATGATAGTGATCACCACACAGAATGTTGGCTTGAGTGGGAAGAGATCAAGAAACTTTGGGATATGTTCTCTTATAAAATCTCCTGGCTTGGTCTGCAAATGACTTAACATGAAAGAATATAGGGCATATGGAAAGACCTATCATCATAATGCATTAAGAACATTTTAAAAGTGTTAATGATAAGTGTAATGATGCTTGTGTGTACCATATGTTCTAACCCTAAGTGATGTTTGCTTGTGTGGAATTGCTATTTGGATTGTATTAATGGTAATTATAATACTATTTTATAGACTATCTTAAATGGCTGTAGGGTTAGCCAGCAGCCAGAGAGTAGATTTAGTGATGTACATTTATTGTCTTGATAAAACTTACTCTGTTTTTTATTAGGCCAACATTTTGTGATGAAGTGTTCCTCTGTTTTTCATATCTTCTCTTTCATTATTAAGATAAACATATTGTGGAATAAATTGGTAAACAACATGTGTGTTCATGAACAATTGATATATGTAAACCTCATGTAGGATGATCCACCAGTGGGAAGATCTGGTAAGCAACCTCACTGTTAGCTTATATCATTAGCTATCAATCAAATTAATTGGTAAACCAATTAATTCACTAGCTGCTAATCAGAATTGGAGTGCAACTATCTATTGTTCATAGCCAGAACCACTGGATGCTATCTCTCAGCCTATTCTTGGGTGGAGACTGAGCCTGGCACCTCTCTTCTTCAGATTGAGATTCAGTTCCCACCCCACCTTGTCCTAATCAGTTGAGGACAGAGCCAGTTGACTGATATAGAGGTATACCAACTAACCAAACAGAGGGAATCTTGTCATCAAGTAGTACTATGAGACATACCTACTGATAACCTTCAGTTAATAAGTGTAATGGTTTGTTACTAATGGGATTAATGTTTATATTTTTAAATAATATAAACTGCAGTGTGACCTAGGGTTTGATAAGCACAAAGATCCAAGTTGTTAGGGGCAAGAACTCACTGTTCAACAAAGTGCTGGGAAAACTGGAAAGTAGTTGGATAGAAATGATGTATTGATGTATAAACCAACATCTCACATTGTATACCCAAATAAACTGAAAATGGGCACATACTTTAGATAAAATTAGAGGATCATGGAAAACAATTACCTGTCAGATCTATGGATAAGCCAAGAGTTCAAAAGTAAAGGAGAGAGAGACAGACAGAGAGAGAGACAGAGAGACAGAGAGAGAGAGAGAGAGAGAGAGCGAGAGAGAGAGAGCGAGAGAGAGAGAGATCATGGGAAGTAAAAAGGATTACATTAAATCTAAAAGGTTTTTGCACAAACAAAACCAGTGCTGCCAAAATTAGAAAAAAAAGTCAGGAAACTGGAAAAAATGTATATCAAAGTTTCATTTCTCCCTTATATAAGGGAACTGAGCCAAATTTACACAAATAAGAACCATTCTCTGGTTGATACATGGTTAAAGGATATGAAAAATTAAGTTTTCAGCAGAAGAAATCAAAGCTGAGTAATCATTTGAAAAATGTTCTAAAACCATTAGTAATTAACCATAATTAGCAAATAATCAGCTTATGAAAAAACAGAGATACTCTGATCAACACGATTGACAAGAATCCCAGAAGATTCATGATTAAAAAAAAAGCTACCACTTCCAGAGAAAGAAAAGATGAATTGAATGCATATTGAAACATTTTCCCCTTTATTTTTCTTTCTCCCTCTCCCCTACATTATTGATAATTTAGAAATGTTCTGCCTGACTCTATGTGTAATGTGTATTTTAATTTTTGCCTTTCAGTGAATGGGGGAGGGAGTGGAGGGAGGGATAAAATTTGGAAAGGAACTGAAAATTTTAAAAAATTAAAAATGAAACAAAAACTTGATATAAACTAATGTTTGCATGCTGTTAATGAATAAAGTTTGATTGTTAGCATTGAGAAGTATGAGTCTAATTCATGTTTCTGTCATACTGTTTAGCATATTATTGTGAGCAAAAATTCCAAGAAACAAAGTTCCACTAGAACTTGGCCAACCAATCAATAAATTAATGAGCAGTGGTTCTCTTGATAATCAAAGATGCCAAGAGAGATTCTAAAGCAATAAGGTATGTTCCTTCTGACTGGGAACTCCGATCATTATTGAAATTCTATCCTGATTGGTGGATATTTAAGGAGGAGATGGGCTGAGAGCTCTCAGCCCCTCCCAAACATTTCATTGTAGAGTTCTGTGGCCTGGTCTTAAAGTATGAGCCCCTTTAAGCAATCTGGGCAACCCATTGGGTTCTCTTTGGTTTGGTTTCTCTTTCAAAGCCTGTCACCCCAAACTCTAATTAAAAGGGAGAAAGGGCAGAAATTCTTTCTCCTGGGGAAGGACCTAATTCAAATGGGATCCTGTTTATGCCACAAACAATCAGATTCCTAGTTGGGTGGGGCCCAGCCCAGAAGCCTTGAGAGGAGCTAAGATGCTTAGAACATTCTTTAGCTGGGAAGGGGCTTCTCTAAGCTAGTCTTTTCACAGAGAAGGGAATATTAGAAATTACTATAAATAATCAAATGCTACAGCATTAAAATTACTTTGTTTCAGTATACAATGGCAAATTAGTTGTGCACCTACACTGTGCCTTCCATTGGAGCAGAATGAGATCCCAGGGGATCTCTGCACAAGTACCATCCTGAAATTAGGTGCCATCTGGCATCTTTGTCATCCACTACCCTGTTCTAGATCAGACAGAGCAGGGAGAGCTGTACATTGTGGTCAAGAGGATTGTTCACTATCAGGCTACTTCATTTGAGCATGGATGGAGTTCAGAAACAAACAGTTATGCAGAGTGGGAGTCCCAGACCAAAGGGGAACTTATAGTTCAACTGCTATGAACCTGCAGAGCCTCCTGTCCTACTAACAGAAAATGAGTCCAGCAGCATTCTCCTGAAATTCTCAATCAAGGACAAGCCAGTCATCCCCAAGCTGGGTCAGAAACTTGCAGAGCTCAAACCAGAAGGTAAGTAAGTGAGCATACTTTGCTCCCTTTGTGAGTACTGTAAATTTGCAGGCCCTCTAGGGACCCAAAAGATCCCTGCTTTCCCTGATGACCTTGTTTTAATTATGTTTGTATGTGTGCATATGTTTCCCTCTATCCTATTTTACACTTCTCTTCCCTCTTTAAGAGTTTGTTTCTCTTCTGACTAATCCATTCTTTTTTTTTGCTGAGGCAATTGGGGTTAAGTGACTTGCCCAGGGTCACACAGCTGACTAATCCATTCTTAATCTATCCTCCATCAAATTCACTCCTCTCACTCCCTCTTTTCCTTAACCTCTGTATAGGTATGTGTATTCTTCCCTCCTGTGATCATTATAGATGAGTTTCAGGTTCAGCTGTCACTCATTCTCTCCTGAATTCCTTTTCTTTGTAGTATAGAATTCTATCCCATTTATGTGGGATAATTTTCCATATCCTTGCTCTCCCTGCTCCATCCCTTTCTCACATTTTTCATTCTTTTCAGATCACTCCCAGCTCATTCTTTTTAGTTTCTCTAGAATAATTAAGAAGCACTTTTCTAGTCTAAAATCCCTCTCCAATCCTAGCTGTGTGACCCTGGGCAAGTCACTTAACCCCAATTGCCTCAGCAAAAAGCAAAAAATAATAATAATAATAAAATAAAATAAAATCCCTCTCCATTTCTGTAATTTTAAGAAGCTAAGTAGAAGATTAAGAAAAAGGCTTTCCTAAAAATTTTTAAAAGACTGGAAACAAAACTGATTACAGAAAACTTCTTGTCTGGTTAAGAGCATCACTCCCAGAAGTGCTTGGCCTATTAACCATTGGTTTTCCAGAATCATCTGTAAGAGAACCATATTTGGGAGGGAAGGAGGGGCATGTGCTAGGTAGCAGTCCATCCAAAAAACACAGGGGGTTTTAAGTGGGATGCCAGCTCAGTAAAAATCAACAGAGAAGTTACCAGTATAGAGATAGCCAGAGTGGGAATGTGACCTATGACTCCACAAAAAAAGTATAAATTAAAAAAAAAAAGTATAAATTCCCTTTAGTAAATGTAAACAGTAAAAGAAGTTTTATTTATCCCATAGAAACCCTTCCATACGATCCTGAGCCTTTCCTAGCAATATGCCTTCTTTGTTTTGTTTTTATAGAGTATATAACCTGGCCTAGGATTGATGCATGGATCCATGATGTTACATTGATTTGCCCAGGACAACCAACCTCTTGTAAGTAAAGTCTTCCCAATTAACCCAATTCATCCTAATAAAAGCTTATTAATAAGCAAGCTAGTATGGGTACCGCTTTCAATGTCTCAGTATTCTCTCAAGATATGCCACCCTACAGTTGTCATAATTAGGGTTCTGCCCCCTTACATTTGTCATAGTCAGCAGGATACCAGAGAAAAAGGCTTGAGGAGTGAGGCTTTTGCACAGGGAATCCTGGCCATCTTCCTCCATGAGGGAGATGTAGTATGTCTATTGGAGGAGAATCCTGGCTTTGTTACTCACATTCAACTGATGTGGGAGGGATGGCCTAAAATGTATAAGTATGGAGACACCCAGAAAATGCTTATTGGTTTATGACTTAACAGACTTTTTGTGGTGAAGAAAGAACAATCCCATGTGCCAAGTGTTTGTATTGTTTAATAGAAGATTTATAATCTAGGCGTAGATAAATATTTTCAGGCCATTAAGAGAGACCCTGAAATGGCAGTTGCCCTCTATCATGGGGAAAGAATAAGAGTCATTCTTAATCTCTTCTCTCTCTCTCTCTCTTTCTCTCTCTCTCTCTCTCTCTCTCTCTCCCTCTCCCTCTCTCTCTCTCTCTTTCTTCCTCTTTCTCTCTGTCTCTCTTCTCTGTCTCTGTCTCTTCCTTTGTCTCTGTCTCTCTTGCTGTCTCTGTCTCTCCCTTTGTCTCTCTGTCTCTCTTTTGCTGTCTCTGTCTTTCTCTGTCTCTCACTCTTTCTTTCCCTCTTTCTTTCTCCCTCTCTCCCTTTCTCCCCCCATGTATCAGAGGGACAGGAGAGAAGTTCAGGAAAAAACTCAATAAAATGAAGATTAAATGGAATATGATTGACAAAGTATCAGATCAGAATGTGCCTGTGTTTACATGTCTCTCAGAGTTTGTAATTGTGTGCATGGAGTTTTGAAAGAAAATCTTTGGTGGCAAATCTCTCTGTGTGCCTTACTAAGTGAAATGAATTTCTATTAAGTTTTCAGAAAGACTTTTCCTTTCTCTTTACACTCCTGAACTGTGGCCAAAGTCAGGGAATATGGAGGGAAGAGCAGATAAGCAGGAAGGGAATGTTTTTGCTCTGTCTTTTATCCTGTTTTTACATTGTAAACTAATTAGAAACCGAATTGGCACTAAAATGTAAATTCTCTACAGTAAATTCCTGATTGTTTTTAATTAGTTTTTTTTTTTTTTTACAAATTCTGAATATTTCATTAGAATTTGTTTTAAAGAAACTTAAGAGCATTTTCCACCTCCCACCTCCCAGAATGACAGAAAAATTGTTTACAAGTAGGAGATGAAGATCATCTCACTGATAATACTATACTATATTATATTATACTCTACTATATTTATTATGTTATATTTATTATATATTGGAGCTGGTGCTAACAAAATTTCAGAGTAAAAAAATTAAACCTGGCATTTAAAAACTGCTTGCCTATATTATAAACACTTTCCTAGGTCACAAATAGAGAAAAAAGTTGCGTGAATCAGGAAGCAACCAAAAAGTAATTTATTTTGATTGGAACATCTAGTTAGATATTTAGAGTCTTAAAAACTAAAGTTAACCACTGATCAAGTTTAAAATAACCTTTTACATTGGTGTGTGTCTTGAAATTAGAAATTTTGGCTGTCAATTATATGAGACTCTTACCTACTTTTGTAATAAAATATGTTCAACTTGAATTTTAAGAACTATCTGCTTTTTTCCTACAAAAAGGGAAACTTAAGGGAAGAGATGGGGTAAGTTTGAGCCCTCCTGAGAAATCTCAGCTAGATAAGCTACAATAGCTTGGGAAAAAAATTCTGCTAGTCAGGTCCATTACTGAGTGATAAGACTTAGTAAGGACTGGAATTTTTTTTGAAAGGGAGAAAAAATTGGTAATATTTTTTGTTTTGTTTATTAAAGCTTTTTATTTACATAACATCTGAGCAATTTTTCTACATTGACTTTTGCAAAATTTTCTGTTCCAAATTTTTCCCTCCTTCCTCCCACCCTTCCCCTAGATGGCAAGTAGTCTAATACATGTTAAATAATGTTAAAATATATGATAAATCCAATATGTATATACATATCTATACAGTTATCTTGCTGCACAAGAAAAATCAGATCTAGAAAGAGAAAAAAAAACAACTTAAGAAGGAAAACAATGCAAGTAAACATTCATAGAAAGCATTAAAATGCAATGTTGTGGTCCACACTCAGTTCCCACAGGCCTCTCTCTGGATGTATATGGCTTTCTTCATAATTGAACAATAGGAACTAGTTTGAATCACCTCATTGTTGTAAAGAATCACGTCCATGAGAATTGATTGTTGCATAGTTTTATTGCTATGTATAATGATCTCCTGGTTCTCTCATTTCACTTAGCATCAGTTCATATAAGTCCAGGCCTCTCTGAAATCATCTTGTGGGTCGTTTCTTACAGAACAATAATATTCCATCACATTCATATACCATGATTTATTCAGCCATTCTCCAATTGATGGGCATCTAGTCAGTTTACAATTTCTTGCCACTACAAAAAGGGCTGCCACAAACATTTTTGCACATGTAGGTCCCTTTCTCTCCTTTAAGACCTCTTTGGGATGGGATATAGGCCCAATAGAAACACTTCTGGGTCAAAGGGTATGCACAGTTTCATAACTTTTTGAGCATAGCTCCAAATTGTTCTCCAGAATGGTTGGATCCGTTCACAGTTCCACCAACAATGTATTAGTGTCCCAGCTTTTCCACATCCCCTCCAACATTCGTCAATATCTTTTCCTGTCATTTTAGCCAATCTGACAGGTGTGTAGTGGTACCTCAGAGTTGTCTTAATTTGCATTTTCACTGATCAATAGTGATTTGGAGCACCTTTTCATATGACTAGAAATAATTTCAATTTCTTCATCTGAAAATTGTCTGCTCATATCCTTTGACTATCAATTGGAGAATGGCTTGAATTCTTATAATTCTTATAAATTTGAGTCAATTCTCTCTATATTTTAGAAATGAGGCCTTTGTCATAACCTTTGAATGTAAAAATGATTTCCCAGTTTATTGCTTCACTTCTAATCTTGTCTGCATCTGTTTTGTATGTACAAAAACTTTTTAACTTAATATAGTCAAAATTATCTATTTTGTGATCTCTAGTTCTTCTTTGGTCACAAATTCCTTCCTCCTCCACAGATCTGAGAGGTAAACCATCCTACGTTCTTCTGATTTGTTTATAATATCACTCCTTATGTCTAGATCATGAATCCATTTCGACCTTATCTTGGTATACTGTGTTAGGTGTGGGTCAATGCCTAGTTTCTTCCATACTAGATTCCAATTTTCCCAGCAGTTTTTGTCAAATAGTAAGTTCTTCTCCCAATAGCTGGGGTCTTTGGGTTTGTCAAACACTGGATTATTGTCATTGACTGTTGGAATAGTCATTGACTATTTTGTCCTGTGAACCTAATCTATTCCACTGATCAACTACTCTGTTTCTTAGCCAGTACCAAATGGTTTTGATGATTGCTGCTTTATAATATAGTTTTAGATCTGGTACAGCTACGCCACCTTCATTTGCTTTTTTTCCCATTAATTCCCTTGAAATTCTTGATCTTTTGTTCTTCCAGATGAATTTTGTTGTTATTTTTTCTAGGTCAGTAAAATAATTTCTTGGGAGTTTGATTGGTATAGCACTAAATAAATAGATTAGTTTAGATAGTATTGTCATCTTTATTATATTTGCTCCACCTATCCAAGAGCACTTGATACTTTTCCAATTGTTTATATCTGACGTTATTTGTATGGAAAGTGTTTTGTAGTTTAGTTCGTATAGTTCCTGACTTTCCCTTGGCAGATATATTCCCAAATATTTTATTCTATTGACACTTATTTTCAATGAAATTTCTCTTTGTATCTCTTGCTGCTGAACTTTGTTGGTAATGTATAAAAATGCTGATGATTTATGTGGATTTATTTGTATCCTGCAACTTTGCTAAAGTGGTGGATTATTTCTAATAGTTTTTTAGTTGAATCTCTAGGATTCTCTATACCATCATATCATCTGCAAAGAGTGATAATTTGGTTTCCTCATGAGCTACTCTAATTCCTTTAATCTCTTTTTCTTCTCTTACTGCCAAAGGTAACATTTCTAATACAATATTGAATAGTAATGGTGATAGTGGGCATCCTTGTTTCACCCCTGATCTTATTGGGAATGGTTCCTTGTTTATCAATGTTACATGTGATGCTAGCTGATGATTTTAAATAGATGCTACTGACTATTTTAAGAAAACTCCATTTATTCCTATATTCGATAGTGTTTTTAATAGGAATGGATGTTGGATTTTATCAAATGCTTTTTCTGCATCTATTGAGATTATCATATGTTTTTGTTAATTTGGTTGTTGATATAATCAATTATGCTAATAGTTTTCCTAATATTGAACCATCCCTGCATTCCTGGTATAAATCCTACTTGATCATGATATATGATCCTGGGGATGATTTTCTATAATCTCTTTGCTAATATTTTATTTAAGACTTTTACATCAATATTCATTAGGGAGATTGGTCTATAACATTTTTTCTCTGTTTTCATTCTACCTGGTTTAGGTATCAGTACCATGTCTGTGTCATAAAAGGAATTTGGTAGGAGTCCTTCATTCCCTATTTTTTCCAATAGTGTATATAGTATTGGAGTTAGTTGTTCTTTAAATGTTTGGTAGAATTCACATGTAAATCCATCTGGTCCTGAAGATTTTTTCTTAGGGAGTTGATTAATGACTTGTTCTATTTCTTTTTCTAAAATGGGACTATTTAAGTAATTTATTTCCTCTTCTGTTAATCTGGGCAATCTATATTTTTGTAGGTATTCCTCCATTTCACTTAGGTTATCAGATTTATTGGCATAAAATTGGGCAAAGTAACTCCTAATTATTGCTCTAATTTCTTCATTGGTGGAAAGTTCTCCCTTTTCATTTTTGAGACTAATAATTTGATTTTCCTCTTTCCTTTTTCTAAGCAAATTAACTAGAGGTTTATCTATTTTGTTGTTTTTTTCACAGAAACAATTTTTAGTCTTATTAATTCAATAGTTTTTTACTTTTAATTTTATTAATCTCTCCTTTTATTTTTAGAATTTCAAGTTTGTTATTTGAGGGTTTTTAATTTGTTCTTTTTCTAGCTTTTATAGTTGCAAGCCAAATTCACTGATTTTCTCCTTCTCTATTTTATGCAAATAAGCATTTAGAGATTAAAAAATTTGCCCTTATTACTGCTTTGGCTCCATCCCACAAATTTTGGTATATTGTCTCATTGTCATTCTCTTGGATGAAATTAGTAATTGTGAAAAATAGTAACAGTAATTGCTGTTTCACCCATTCATTCCTTAGGATGAGATTATTTCATTTCCAGCAAAACATTTGGCCCTATGAATTGGTTCAAGATAATAAATGAAGAAGAATTTCTTCAAGAAAATATCAACTCCTATGATTTTTACAATCATTTCTATGATCCCATTTTTCTCCCATGCTCAGGAGCCAGAGTTTCAGGGGGCTTTGAACCTGTCTCACCCTTCAGATATTCACTCCAAGACCTCAAAGTCCCCAGGAAACCATCAACCAAAGGGAACTGAGTCTGGGCAAGATAGACCCCCTGCTGGGTACCAGTGGCCTATGACTTTAATTCTGAAGATATTTGAGTTTGCAGACCATCCAGCCCCTCCCTCCACTGGCCCCCACCACACATCCTACTTCCTCTTCTCCCTGCAATCAGCTTCCCTCCTCCACACAGGCTTTCAGGGTCTTTTCTCCACCCCCACCCCTGTGCCCATTTTCTCACCTACCAAAGACCTTGTGTGGGTCATGACCCACCACCGACCCCAGGTGGGTCAACTGGCAGCAGAGTTCTCTGACTCTTGTCACTCTGGAACCCAGAGAAGGGAGGCCGAGGACCCCAGGGACCAGGACTGATGCTCCAAACCCCTTGCTGTGTATGCAGAAGGCCCTCTAGCGCCCCCCCCTTGGGACTCCTGGAATTTCTGTATTCTTATCCTTGAGAGCTCAAATATTTCACTATATCTTCACAGAAGGGAGTAATCCTCATTTTCTTTTCCTCTATTCCTCCTTGTGAGCACAGAATGACTCTCTTTATAATCCTATATATGGGAATACATGTGATGATATCATCCTACAAACAACAGATACTGCTTACATGGAACATATGTGTATTCTGAATTCATCTTTGAATACTCATATATGACTGCAGAGCCTCTCTTTGTGCAAATGAATACATTATGTAGGAGAACTTACAGATCAAAGGACAGAACCAATTCCTCCCTATATTTATCTATTCAAGTTCTTTCTCTTCATTCCTAATGATATATACTGATGAATTCTTTCTATAAAATCATTTCTATTAGTCATAAATATTATGTATGGCCTCATAAACACTGGGAATCATTCTCTCTCTTCTTAATGTATTTGAGTACTGCACCATTCACTCTCTATTCCACTCTTTTGTCTGCCTGATCTCTCTGCCCCTCATGTCAGTCAGATGTTTGTGAAGGGACTCATAATACCCCATTTTGTCTTCTCAGAAAGATTACTCATTGATACCTATTGAAAAATTTGTGAGGGCATGGTTATACTCAAGGTACAGAGAATGAGTGTGTATATAGCTGTAGGAGTGTGTGTGCTTTATGTGTTTTTGTCTCCCCCTCCAAAGTACAAGGCAAACATCCCTGAGGCACCAGATGGGAACTGTTTCCCTACTCTGTGTAGGAGAGCTGAGATCTGGGATATAAATTTACTGCCTATTTTTCTCCCATGTTCAGCAGCCTGAACCACAGGGGGCCTTTGGGCTCATGCACTGGCATCTCTCCCACCACACGTAATCAATCACTCTAAGCCCTCAGTAACCCTGGGGAACCATCAGCCAAGGGGAGCTGAGTCTCGGCAAGGTAGACCCCCTACTGAGCACCACTGGCCTGGATGTCAGCACCTACCTTGATGACGTAAGAGTTTCCCAACCCCTAAATCTTCTCTTCCCTCCACTGGCTCCTACCAGACATCCTACTCACTCCTTTTTCTGAACTTAGCCTCCCTCCTCCACACAGCCTTTTAAGCTCATTTACCCCTCTCTTCCCCCACTTTGTGCTTCTCCTACTCATTTCCCATTGTGGGCTCAATTCTCCTCCCTCCTCCATAGCTTCAGGTATCTAGAGCTGCCAGCAGGTTTTCCAGAATGTAATCATTCTAGGAGCCACACACAAGGAGTAAGAGGACCCCAGGTTCCAGGACCAATGCCCAGCAACTCCCTGCTGTCTGTGCAGACAACCTTCTGTCCCCCTCCTCAAAACCCCTCAGCTTTGGGTTTTCTTGTCCATGATGACTCAAATATTTCCTTTGTACATTCATACAAGGAAGTAATCTTCCATTTTCTTTTATTATTCTTCTTTATCAGTATTGAATGATTCTTTATAATCCTGTACACCAGAATATATATCTTTATCAATACACACACACACACACACACACACACACACACACACACACATACATATGTAGGACTATATAGTCTAACATAGAGCTGAGAATGCTTATATTTAATTTATGACTATTCTGTATTCATCTATGCATACTCTTATCTGATGGTAGTAATAGAGACAGAGAATAAGGGTACCTCTACTTACCCAACAAGAATTGAGTGATTACTCAGAAATGGTCACCCAGGGCCACCTTCAGGTGTCCTGATCTTTTTCTGGCCACCAGACTCCAGATCTCTCTGAATCCAATTCGCTTGCCTGTCATGGCGTCACCTCCTGGGTGTCATGGTGCTTTTCAGGAATGAAAGACAAAACAATAACAACTCATTCACAATTGCCTATGTATGTTACCAGAAATCTGATTGCTCATCTATATGTGAGTATATGGGGAAGACTACATATAATGATTAATGTACCCAAAGAAACTGAAATAGGAACAACAAAGGAGTGAGGAGGAAGAATACTGACCCATAAAAATACATCAAAAGCAATACAGATTCTCAACTAGAGGGATATAAATATAAACTAGAGGCAAGAGATGAACTCCAATATAAGTCAAAATACACATGCAAGATAGGAGTGTCTTTTATGAGGAGTTGTATTGCAATCTTCCAATATCTTTTTCCATGACATTTCTTTATTCAGTTAAAGATCTCATCCTGTTTTGCCTTTCTTCAACGATTCCACCATCAAGTCAATCAGGTATTTCTGAAGACATTGTGAGATCCGTTTTTCATCTCTGGAGGTTGGAGGCCTTCTCCTCTTTCCCTAGTGGGCAGAGCCCCACTGACCTGCTCAGTGTCAAAGGAAAGGACCCCTGAGCTGGGCTCAAGGGCTTATTCCAGCTTGCTTTCCCACCCTGATTCCCAGAACCCCCTTCTGCAGCCCAGGTAAGTCCCTTGGCCCAGCTGAACATTCCTGCCTGTGTTCTGGTGAAAATCTGCACATTTCTTCCCATCATTAAGAGCCCAAGTGCCAAACAACTCACCTCTCATGCCAAGCAGGTCTCGACCCCTGCCTCTGCAAGGCTTGCCTCCCTTGGGCCAAGGTTTTGCCACCACTAGGCCATTGGGGATATGCAAGACACAAATTTGCCCACACTAAACTGGGAGTTCTCTATGGACAGGAAACAGCGACCTTGCCTAGGGGTACTCCTCTAAACCCCCAGGAAATGTTCAAGTAGGACTCTGAGTTGGGGGTCACCTCCCTTATTTCCAAATGGAAGAAACTCATCCAGGGAAGGCATGGGATTTTCTCAGGCTCGTGCTGCTACCTATGTATCCCAGGCTGGCCCAAAGTTGGGGGCGGGAATGTAGGTTTGCTTTTCCCTTAGCCCCACAGCTCCCCTTAAAGACTCCTAGAAGCCCCAGCTCTATGGGGAGCCTTCCCACCTGCTTCTGGAGAGCTCCTTCCAAAGGACTTTAGACCATGAAGCTTGGCTTCCAGAAGAGGGTCAGACAAAGATGGAAACCAGCAAGCCTGATAATTAAGAAAGACTGGGGTTCCAGGCCTTTCCTGTCTCTGTCCTGCCTGCCCCTTCCTGTCTCTGTGATCTTGGCTATGTCTCTGCCTTCCTCTCACCTGCCTTTTTCTTACATGAGAAGGTTGGCCCAGATGAGCTCTGACGTCTCTTGCAGTTCTCCATCCTCTCCAAACCTACTAGGGCAATCAGATGCCATCCTTAAATCCTGAATGTATACTCAGCTCCCCATCACACCTCTCCACCCCATCTGAGAAACTCCGTCTATTCTAGTGCTTTCTCTTGGGCCAGCCCAAGTTCTGCCCTTATTCTAATCCTAAAATTGGAATAAAGTCCATGGTTGTCCCTGGACCTATCTCCTTTTACCAGAACTGCCCCACTTGCTTCCTTAACCAAAGATGAGATGCCCCACCTACCATCTCATAGGGACTATCAAGCCTCAGAGCCCAGGGGAGTGTGAGGCCAAGGACCAGTTGGGCACACTTTGCCTAAGATGGCTAGGAGTCCTGGGTCTGGATCTTATGTTTCCCGGCCCTGCGTCTCCCATACTCAGGAAGCTGAGTCTCAGGGGGTCTTTGTACTCGTCTCTCCACCCCTCTTGGGTCTCATATATTCACACCCAGCCCTCTAGGTCCTCAGGGAACCACAATCCAAGGGGAGTCGAGTCTGGAAACTGGACCCCCCCATCTGAGCAACAGTGGTCAGCGCCCCTCTGGCTGAGGCAAAAGTCTCCCAACCCTCAATGAATCCCTCCCTCCCCTGACCCCCAGCAGACATTCCCCTCTCTCCTCTTGCTTCAGTCAGCCTCCCTCACACATCGATCTTGAGCACATTTCCCTGCCCCTCTGCCACTCTGTCTCCTACTAATTCTCCTCCCCCACCACTGTTACAGGTGGCTTGAGCTGCCAACAGGGATTTTCTGACTGTTGTCACTCAGGGAGCTGGACAGAGAAGAACCCAGCAACCCCCTGCTGTCTGTATAGACCGCTCTCTGTCCCCCTCCTCAAATTCCCTGGGCTTTCTGTATTTTTATTCATGAGGGTTCAAATATTTCCTCTGTATATTCATGTAAGAGAATAATTCTTCATTCTCTATCCCTCTTTATGAATACAGAGTAACTCACTTTGTATTTATATATATATATATATATGTATGTATGTATACATATACAATATATATTTATATGACAATCCTAAAATAGCAAAGAACTGCCTTATTTTCAATATATATTCTCTATATTCATCTACGAGTACTCATATCGTCCCTTTTCATGTGTGTGTGTGTGTGTGTGTGTTTACCCTTATATTCTCTCACTATATTCACTGATAAGTGTTATTCTATATCCTTTCTATATACTTGAAAGTATTCTACTCTTTTCCCTTTAAGAAAATATAGGAAAGGGGCAGCTAGGTGGCGCAGTGGTTAGAGCACCAGCCCTGAAGTCAGGAGGACCTGAGTTCAAATCTGGTCTCAGACACTTCCTAGCTGTGTGACCCTGGGCAAGTCACTTAACCCCAATTGCCTCAGCAAAAAGCAAAAAAAAAAAAAAAGAAGAAAAAAGAAAATATAGGAAGACTCCTGTCTTGCTATAAAGTATATCAGTACTCATATATGAGAATACAGAGAATAAGGATACTTGTATCTACAGGAATATGGAGTGCATACAAAGGAAGTACTAGTATAGGAATAAAAACTATATGAGTGCTCATCTGTGTGTATATAGAAGATATATGAATAATCATATGAATCAAAGGTAATACAGTATATTTATATATACTTAATATGTGATTGCTCATATATATGTGAATATACAAAAATATAAAGGAACCCATATTTATTAATATATAAAAAGGTTATATGGATACTGAAATATGAGCAACAAGGAAGTATTGCGGAGTTTTATACATAGGAATACCTAAAGGAAACATACCAATACTCAAATGTATGGTGAGGTATAGTGAGGGGAAAAAGTGCTTGCTTATATGTGTCAAAATGCACACAGAAGGTAGGAATGCTCTCCCATGAGGAGCTATGTTGATTTCCCAACATCCTCATCCATAAGGTTTTTTACTGTTTTGTTGTTTGGCTACCCAACTTCTCCAATTTCCAAGTCACTCGGATGTTTTTGAAGGCATTCTTGAGACCCCCTTTCATCTCATCAACATGATTACTAATCGACATCAATTAAAATTTTGTTATGGGGGGGCAGCTAGGTGGCGCAGTGGTTAGAGCACCAGCCCTGAAGTCAGGAGGAGCTGAGTTCAAATCTGGTCTCAAACACCTAGCTGTGTGACCCTGGGCAAGTCACTTAACCCCAATTGCCTCAGCAAAAAGCAAAAAAATAAAAATAAAAATAAAAATAATTTTGTTATGAAATGATTGAACTGGGGGTATTCATGTGTGTGTGTGTGTATAAATATAGGAGAGTGTGCTTTTATGAATATCTCTGGGTGTTTCCATCCTAAATTCCATCCCATCAGCCAATACCATTGCTAATATATTAGGAGTGTGTTTCATGTAGGCCACAGCTTTCTATTTTATGCTTTTCTGTAGAATTTTATTAATTACAATATTGGTTCCA
Organism: Myrmecobius fasciatus; assembly: GCA_023553655.1. Lineage (NCBI taxonomy): Eukaryota > Metazoa > Chordata > Mammalia > Dasyuromorphia > Myrmecobiidae > Myrmecobius > Myrmecobius fasciatus. The sequence goes on along the minus strand of JAJPUD010006300.1, from coordinate 18,693 downwards.
ATCGGTTTGGACCTGTTGAGGAAGTGTTTATGCCTCTCCTGGTAAAATTGCTTTCCTTTATTCCTGGCCTCTTTTTGGCCAACCATTGGCTATGGCTTCTGTTTCTGGCCTCTTCAGGTTGTTGCAGCAAGGGACAATCTCAAGGCCAGATTTCCATGAGGCTGATGTGTGCAGGTTGAGGGAGGAGCCCTCTTTCCCAGGTGGGCAGAATCCCATTGACCTGCACAGAATACAAAAGGAAAGGGCACATGAGATTTATTTTGACTTCTTTTCCTATGCTGATTCCCAGACCCCTCTTCTGCAGCCCAAGAAAGTCCCTTTGTCCAGCTGAAAATTCTCACCTCTGGGCCATTGTTAGCCTGCACCTTTCTTCCCATCCCTGAAAGCCAACTTTCACTCAGCCCACCACCACCAAACAGTTCTTGACCCCTGCCTCTTCAAGTCTTGCCTCCTTTGGCTAAGGTTTTTGTAACATTACCACTTTGAACATGTTCATGAAACACCTTTTCCCTCAATAGACAGAGTTTTCTGAGGGCAGGAAAGAGGGAACTGGCCTAGGCTGACATCTCCAAGCCCCAAGAAAATGTTCCAAGTGTTTGGGGTTCATCCTCTTTATTTTACTAATGGACGAAATTTATTCAGGAAGAAGGCATGGGATTTGCTAATCGTCACTCTGCTAAATGTCTGTCCCAGACTGACTGAAAACTGGAGGTGGGGCTTGGTTTGCTTTTTTACTTTAACTCATTATCCTTACTGAATACTCTCAGAATACCTGCCTCCCGGCTCCCTCCTCCCCTCCCCTGCCCCAATCTCAGAGGGACTGTAAAGCCTCACAGCCCGGGTATGAGGAATGATAAAATCCCATAGGGACCAGCTAGGGACAGTTTTCCCACCAGCAGTAGGCCTTCTGCACTCTGGAGCTTATGTTTCCTGGCCCTTTGTATCCCATGTGGAAAAGCCTGAGTCTCAAGTGGGCTTTGGGATCGTTCCTTGGCTTTTTAGATATCTACTCCAAGCCTTTGGAGTACCCAGGGAACTATCAGCCAAGGGGAACTGAGTCTGGAAAAGGTGGACCCCCCATGGATCGCCAGTAGCCAGTGATGTCAGCGCCCACCTGACCGAGGCAGCAGTCTTCCTTTCCCCACCAGACATCCCATTCCTCTCTCTGCAATTACCCTCTTTCTTCCACACATCCTTTCAGGCTCATTTTCCCCTCCCTATTTCCTCTCCTGCTCATGTTTCCTTCTTCCAAAGACCACCTCCTCTTTTTCTCTCCCCCATCACTGCTACAGTGCTAGGAGTACCTGGTGAGGTTCCTGACTTGTCATGGCAAGAGCCAAGCAGGGAAGGAGGAGACCCCAGGGACCAGGACTGATGCCCAGCGACTCCCTGTTGTCTGTGCAGATGGTCCTCTGGCCCCCTCCTCAGGACTCTTGAGCTTTGTGCATTCTTATCCATGAGGGCTCAAATATTTCCTCTGTATATTCATGGAAGGGAGTAATCTGTTTCTCTCTCTACTCCTCTTTATGAGTACTGAATGACTATAATCTTATACATGGGATGATATACACATATACAAATAAATATAAATGAAATATATAAATTCTTTGTTCCATAAGGGAATATACTGTCCCTATTATACTGTATAGACATATATGCCAGTACATATGAATACATAAAGAGAAAATTTCAATATTAAGATGAATGGATATAGGGAAAAAGGTAATTCCTCATACATGTACATGTAGAAGCTAGGAATTCTCATGCTGGAAGAAATATGACAAGATCTTTTAACATCTTTTCCCATGAGTTTTAGGAGTTAAGATTCTAAGCCTCTTTTGCCTTAGTTGCCTAACTTAATTCCAAAGTCAGTGAGATGTTTCTGAAGATAATGAGATATTGCTTCCTCTCCTCAACATGATCACTAACTAATATGGAATAAAATTGTTTATGAAATGATTGCACTGGGGATGCTCCAGGTTGAGTGTGTATAAGTCTAGGGACCTATGTGTCTATATGTATGTGTTTTTGTCCTAACCTCCAGCCCACCCCCTGTTAAATCATTGCTAACCTGTTAGAATAGGTCAGATTGGAGTGTCTTGAGCTTTCTTTTTTGTGCTTTTCTTTAGATTTGTATTAACTATGTTATTGGCTCCAATCAGTAGGGCCTATTGAGGAAGTGTTTGTAGCCCTCCTGGTGAGGCGGTTCTCCTATATTCCTGACCTCATTTTGATATAAACAATTAGATTTGGTTCCTGCTACTGGTCTCACCTTCTTCCTCTTCAAGCAGTTGGCAGCAGGGGATAACCTCAGTGATGGATGTCCATGAGACTGATCTGGGCAGGTTGAGGGAGAACCTCTCTCTCCATAGTAAGCAGAACCACTCTGAGCTGCCCAATGTAGGAAAGAGAAGGGCACATGAGCTCTGGTCAAGGGGGATATTTAGTATTCCTTTCCCACCCTGATTCCCAGAGCATTCTTCTGCATCCTCTGAGCTGTTGATCATCTGCACATTTTTTCCCATCATAAAAGGCCACCCAGCCCCTCCCCCAAGCAGTTCTTGGCCCCTGCTTCTCCAAGGCTTACCTCCTTTGGCCAGGGCTTTGTCACCATTAACACATTGGGCCTGTCTATGACATACATTCCCCCTCCTCCCTGCACTAGACTGGGAGTTCTCTGAGGGCAGGAAAGAGGGGACCTGGTCTAGGCTAATACCTCCAAGCCCCAAGTTCAAGTAGGCCTCTGAGTGAAGCAGCTGGGAGTCATTTCCATTATTTGCAAATAGAAGAAATCTCATTGAAGGAAGACTGGGGCTGTGGTCAGAGTCACTTTTCCAACTGTGGATCTCAGGCCAGAAGAAAGCTGGAGGGGGAGGACTGGGTTTGTTTTATACTTAACCCTAACTGAAGACTCCCGCAATCCCCAGCTCTATGGGGAACCTGCCCACCTGCTTCTGGGGACCTGGGGCCCTTGTAATTTGGCTGTGAGAGGAGGAGGAGGCCAAGATGGAAGCCAGCTAGCCGGGCAGGCAAGAGAGACTGGGGCTCCAGGCCTGGTTCTGCCTCTTACTGACTGTGATCTTGGGCCCAGTTATCCTTTGTCCCAAAGGAGGCCCATGAGGTCAGAAAAGATTGGGGGTCTCTTTTAGCCCTCCAACCTATCCAGACCTACTAGGCCAACGGACCCCATCTCTATATCCATATACCCAGTCCTCTCCCCTCCCCCTAGCTGAGAAAACCGTGTTATTCTAATGGTTTCCCTGGAAGCAGCCCCCACCCAGCAAGTTCTGCCCGTATTCTAAGCTTAAAGGCTGAAATAAAGGCCATTGTTCTTCTGGGACCTGCCTCCTGAACCAGAGATCCCCACCCCCATCCCCACCTCACAGGGACAGACACATCTCCAAGGCCAAGAAGTGGAAGGCGAGGGCCGGTAACGACTAGTTGGGGACCGATTCCCTACCATGGGCAGATGTTCAGGGAACTGTGGCTTATGTTTGTTGACCACGTTTCTCCCATGCTCAGGAGCCTCAAGGGGGCTTTGGGCTCGACCCCCGGCCCTTCTCTCCTCTCAGATATTCACTCTCAGCCCTCAGAGTCCTCAGGGAACCATGAGCCAAGGGAAGCTGAAGCTGGGCAAGTGAGCCGCCTACCCCCCGCGCAGAGCGCTAGTACCCCGTTACGTCACCTCAGACGTCAGTGGGGCAAGAGTTTCCCGACCCCCACGGCCACCCCTCCCTCTACTGGTCCCCTCCAGACATCGCACTCTCTCCTCTCCCTACATTCAGCCCCCCCCCCCCCCACTGCCTTTCAGGCTCATTTCCCCTCCCCCACTCCCTCTCGAGCTCATTTTTCCTTCTCCAGCTCATTTCCCCTCCCCCACAGCCGCTACAAGTGGCTCGAGCTGCCAGCGGGGGTTCCTGACTGTTGTCACTCCGGGAGACGGGCAGGAACAAAGGTTACCTCAGGGACCAGGACTGATGCCCAGTGACCCCCTGCTGCCTGTGTAGACGTCCCTCCCTCCTCCTCCTCAAAACCCCTGCACTTTGTGTATTCTTATGAATCCACAAGGGCTCGAATATTTCCCCTGCATATTCATGGAAAGTAATAATTCTCCATTCTCTCTATTCCTCTTTATAAGTACAGAATGAATCTCTATATGGGATTATATGTTTGATTATGCAATCCTATATAGAGCAAAGAAGTCTTGTATTTCATTTATGTATATTCTCTATATTCATCTTTGAGTACTCATGGATGACTGTAGAGTCTCCTGTAAAGTATAAATAATTCATCTTTGTGCAAATGAATAGATAATATATGATAATTCATACATAAAAGCCAGAGAATAGATTCATATGTATATTTATGTATTCAGGTTCTTTCTCTTCATTCCTAGGCACATATACTCATTTTTAATTCATTTATATGAGTGATAAATATGTCCTTGTAAACATTGGCAATCATTCTCTCTATTTCTATTTTTTTGGAGATATTCACTCTATTTATTTATAGGAGAATCTATATTCTCTCTTTTCTTATACATATGTGTGCGTATATGCTTATATATTCACTCCTCACCATTCTCTTCTGGAAGTATTCTACTGCTTCCCTTCTCATCATCTGTGTCTATGTACACAGAAGGGATATGAGTACTCCTATATAGCAATATAGACAGAGAATATGAACTAAGTATCCATAGAAATATGAACTGAGTAAGTATTCACAAATTATGTGCAATTATAGGAATATAAAAAGGCTAAGTAATAATTTATGCAAAAATATAAAAAGAATACATGAATAATCATACGTATGAGTCACAAGAGACTAGATAGTATATTTATGTCCACTGAATAAGTAATTGCTCATAAATATATATATATATATATATGACTAGAGAAAGAAAATATGGAGGGACCCACATATATTGATTAACATATACTAAGATATATGAGTACTAAAATATGAACAACAAAGGAATATAGAAAAGTATTCATAGATAGGAATACAGAAAGAGAACATATCAACACTCAAATGTAAGGATACAGTGCGAGAAGAGGTGAGTACTCATACATGTCAAAATGCACATGTAAGATAGCAATGCTTTTCGATAATGAGATATAGCCAGGTCTTCTACCATCCTTTCCATGAGATTTTCCCTAGGAGTTAAGATTCTCAGCCTTTTTTGCCTTTGTCTGGTGACTTCACTTCCCAAGTTAATCAGGTGTTTCTGAAGGTATTCTTGAGGTCTGTTTCATCTCTGGAGGTTGAAAGACAACCTCTCTTTCCTTGGTAGGCAAAATCCTACTGACCTGCTGAGGGTGGGAAGGGAAAGGATACAAGAACCCTGATCAAGGGGTTATTTGGGTTTCCTGTACCACCCTGATTCCCAGAGCTCCTTTCTGCAGCCCAAGCAGGTCCTTCTGTACAGCTGAAAATTGTTCTGTGGATAATCTGCACCTTCCTTTCCATCACTGAGCTTTCTCTACCTGCCTGTTTTTGATCCCACTCTTCCATCCTGACTCTTTAAATATACCAGCTAAAACAAGATAACAATAAAGAAAATTACAATAATCTAGAAAATTGGGGGAGGTAATTGGATACGATTGGGGTTCAGAGGCATCCCAAAGCATCCATCAAATTCCCCATAGTATCTCTCCCCTACTATTAATAAATAATTTATTGGAGTAGCTATCCCTTTCCTTTTGAATGTTATAAAAGTTTTACTTCAATGTCAGAAGCTCAGTTGGAAGAAAATTCAGAGGTCACCTTGTCCAGCCTTACCAGGCATCCTCTCTACATTATCCCCAGTAAAGAGTTAATTCAGCGTGGATCTGGAGACTTTCAGTATTTAAGGGATGGGAGTTCATTTCTTGTTTCCCTGTTTCTTATCCCTATTACCTAGCCTATTTCAGCTCTATGAAACAAAGACAAGTCCAATCTCACCTTTCAGGGCAGCTCCATCAATACTTGAAGACTGCTCAGAACTTACTTCCTCACCATCAGATTGTTCTTCTTAATGATAAATACTCTCTTTTCCTTCACCGTATCCTCTCTGTCCTAGAGACCCTATAATGGAAATGCTTTAGGAATTGTTACTGTTCAATATAAATTCAATTAGTATCAACTCTAAATCATTGAAGAGAGAATTATTGAACTCTTCCAGCAACCTTCTCCACAAGGTCACGAAAATATCATTGCTCTGAACAATGGCCTTCATTGGCCGCCTGTGTTCTTCAATTCCTTAGCTCATCAGAGAGCTTTTTTTTTTCATTTGAGAGCACCCTCCTTGGAGTTTTTTGGGCCCCTCATTTCTTTTTGGATCTTGCTCAATTTTTACACCACTAAGGATTTTTTTAAAACTAGCTTATGGTGACAATTCTTGGTTGCTTTCAAGATGTCCCTCTTGGACCTAGGAGGTTAATAAGGCATTGAAATTGAACCATCTCAGAGGAGGGAGAGAGAGAAGGAGAGAGAAAGAAGGAAGGAAGGGAGGAAGGAAGGAAGGAAGGAAGGAAGGAAGGAAGGAAGGAAGAAAGGAAGGAAGGAAGGAAGGAAGGAAGGAAGGAAGGAAGGAAGGAAGGAAGGAAGGAAGGAAGGAAGGAAGGAAGGAAGGAAAAGGGAAGAAAGGAAGGAAGGAGGGAAGAAAGAAAAAAAGGAAGAAAGGGACAGAGGAGGGAAGGATGGGAGGGAGGGAGGAGAGAGAAAAAGGGGAGAAAGAGAAAAAAGA
>JAJPUD010006300.1:0-11956 GCA_023553655.1 Myrmecobius fasciatus | reverse complement strand
ATGGGAGGGAGGGAGGAGAGAGAAAAAGGGGAGAAAGAGAAAAAAGAGAGATCTTTGCTCAATGCACATCCTTTTCAGGCATTAATAATAAAGTAGAATAGATCAGCTTGGGAGGTTTTTTTTTTTTGTTGTTGTTGTTTGTTTGGTTGGTTTTTATCATGGATCACATCTGCCCCTCTGGTACTTTCCTTAGATTTGCATTAACTTCATTATTTGCCTAAGTCAAGTGATTAAGCGTCTGGACCTATAGAGGAAGTGTTTTATTTTGCTCCAGGTGAAGTTGCTTTCCTATAATTCTGCCTCATTTTGACAGTTGGATTTGGCTCCTACTTCTGGCCTTTTCAGGCTGTTTGCAGCAATAGACAATCTGATGATAGAGGCCCATGAGGCTGACCTGTGCAGGTTGGGAGAGAACTCCTCCTTCCCTTGTGGACAGAAGCCCATAAGACAGGATGGGAAAGGAAAAGGTCCATGAGCATTTGTCAAGTGGTTATTTGGGCTTCCTTTCCTATGCTGATTCCCAGAGTCTCTTCTGCAGTTTCTGTTCTGTTAATGATCTGCATATTCTTCCCCATTACTGAGAATCCAACTGCCACCCAGCTCTCACACAACAAGCAGTTCTTGACCCCTGTCTCTCCCTCAGACCTCCCAGCTCAGAAAACCCTTTCCCTTGGGTCAGCCTCTTCCATTCAGCAAGTTCTGCCATTAAGCTAATCCTAATGATTGGAATAAAATCCATGGTTCTTCCTGGACCTGCCTCCTGACCCAGAAGTTTGGCCCTTCCCTACAGTGTGGGATAAAAATACGATTCCCGATTCAAAATCATTACTCAGAGATCTCTCAAAGTGAAGATTAGAAGTTTATTTGAATTTCGCAAAATTCTGGACAGTCATTCTTCTCCGGGACACGCCAAGGAGAGGAAGGAATGCCACTTTTTCTCATTTTGGGCTCATCCTTATAGAGAGGGGGGAGGCCCACTCCCAGCACCTGCCAATCTCCAGAACAAACCACTTTCCGCCCACTCAAGGCCCCCAGATATCAAGCAGACTTTTTGCAAATAGGTAAATAGCGGATAGGTTCCAATCTGCCTGGTCTGCCTTTGATATTCTAAAAGGCCACAATTTATCTCTTCCTGCAGTAGGATTCCCAATGAAAAACCTTACCAATCTCTCACAATCATTATTCTGAGAAGTCCTCAGTTTCCCATCTCATTCACTACCCCACAAGGCCACATATAACAGGAATTGTTAAACCTCAGAGCCCAGGTAGGGATCAGTTGTAGAATATGCCTTTATAACAGGCAGGAGTCCTGGGGTCTGGGACTTATGTTTCCTTGTCTCCCATGCTCAGGATCCTGTATTTCAGGGGGGCTTTGGGTCTATCACCTGGCCTCTCTCACCTCTCAAATATCCATTTCCAGTCCTCTGGATCCTCAGGAACCCATCAACTGAGGAGAGTTGAATCTGGGGAGGGTGGACCCCCTACTGAGCACCAATGGCTGTTGACAGGAGCACCTACCTTGAAGAGGCCTGCTACTCCCAATACTGCCCCTCTTTCCACTTTCTACCACTTACTCATCTCCCTGCAATCAACATACCTCCCCCCATAAGACCTCTCAGACTCATTATCCCTTCCCCCACTCCCTCTCCTGCTCATCTTTCCTTCTCCCAAAGACCTCCTTCTCACTCCCCGACCCCAACACTACTACAAGTAGCTCAAGCTTCCAGAGGGATTTCCTAACTGTTGTCATTGTGAGAACTGGGCAGAGAGGGAGAGGACCCCAGGGACCAGGTCTGGTACCCCAATGACCGCCTGCTGGCTGTGCAGATGGCCCTCTCTCCCCCTCCTCAGAACCCCTGGGTTTTCTGTATTTTTATCCATGAGGGCTCAAATATTTCCTCTGTATTCGTGGAGTAATCCTCCATTCTTTCTCTATTCCTCTTTATAAATATGGAATGACTCTTTATATTCCTATAAATTGAATTGTATACACATACATGTGTATATGAGACTTTATAATCCTATATAAAACAAGGTACTCTTATATTTCATTTTTTATATTCTTTATATTTATCTATGGGTACTTATATATATATAACTACAGTCTCATATCTCATCAGCTCCCATGAATTTAATGATTTTCTCTCTCTCGTGATAATCCTCAAATCTACTTTTCCTGCTCCAATTTCTCTCCCGACCTCCAATCTACAACTGGAAATCCAGTAGACATCTCAAACCTGACAGGTTTATAAGAGAATTCAGGATCTTTCCCCTCAAGACTCCTCCTTCCCTTTTAGCAGACAGGGCAGCACCTTCCTCCTAGTCCCTCACACTCACACTCACACTCATACACTCACAACCTAGGAATCATCCTGGAATCCTTACTCTTTCTCACCCCCCCCCAGATCTGTTGCTAAAACCTGGCAATTTCACCTTGGCAGCTTCTCCCCTTGATGCCCTCTCCTGCTCTCTGATGCTACCATTATTCTAGTACAGCTTTTCATCTCCTCACACCTGGATTACTTGCCATAGCTTGCTGGTGGTTCCATCTCCTTTAGATCCCTTCCCATTCCAATCTATTCTCCCTTCAGCTACCCAAGAGATTTTTCTAAATCAAAGGTGTAATCATGGCTCCTCCTCCTCAATAAACTCCAGTGGTTCCCTATTGCCTCCAGAATCAAAAACAAGATGTTCTATCAGGCATTCAGAGCTCTTCATAAGCTAGCCCCATCCTCCTTTTACCCTCTTATCTTACCTTACTCCCTGACTCCTCTTTCTTCAAGTGGAACCAGAATTTTGGCTGTTCTCAAACAAGACCCTGCATCTCTCAGCTCTGGCCATTCTCTCTGGCTGTCCTCCAGGCCTAGAATACTCTCCTTCCTTCTCTCTGATTACTGACTTCCCTGGCTTCCCTTCAGCCTCAAAGTCTTTCCCAATCCTTCTTCATTCAAGTGCCTTCTCTCTTTTAATTCTTATTTATCTTGTGGATAACATTCTTTGTCTATGTTGGATTTTTTCATATTGTCTCCCCATTAGAGTGTAAGCTTCTTGAGGACAAGAACTGTCTTTTGCCTCTTTTGGTAACCCTAGTACTGAGTAGATTTCCTGCCATGTAGCAAGAGTGTAATAAATATGGATTGATCGCTTGATGTGCCATCAGCCCCCAGTCTTGCTCCCTTAGCTAGTTCATTCAGGAGCTTCCATTTTCTTCCTACTCCACATTCTAGTTCCTCCTTGGAGGATGGGCATCCTTTGTTTTGAGAGTCCACTGTCCCATAGCCCAAGAATTCAAGGAGTGCCCAATAAGCAACATCCAGCAGCTTGAAGAAATCAAGTGATCTTTTCTAAGAAATGAAACAAAGACCATGAGGCTGAGGCATAGGGAAAGGCTAAGTGTGACTTTGTAAATCTCTTTGCAGAAACAGTAACCATGGGATCAGACCAAGCTCCATTAGGCCTTGGAAAATGTAATTGGGAACAAAATGAGCAACATCTGCCCTGGATTCCTTTCCAGCAATTGTATTCATTTAGGTGTTAACTTTTTAAATGTTTCTGTTGTTTTTACTTATACTTTTTGTTTTGCCATCAGATTCATTTGTGAATATATTCCTCCCACTTTCCCTACCCAATAAGTCATCCCACAAAACAGACATTTTAAGAAGACAAACATCAAAAAGTAAAGAATTAGGGGCAGCTAGGTGGTGCAGTGGTTAGAGCACCAGCCCTGAAGTCAGGAGGACCTGAGTTCAAATCTGGTCTCAGACACTTCCTAGCTGTGTGACCCTGGGCAAGTCACTTAACCCCAATTGCCTCAGCAAAAAAGCAAAAAAAAAAAAGTAAAGAATTATTACAATTCATTTCACACTGCACTTGAGTTTATAACACTATAATGTATTTAGTGTGTAATAGTGGGTCTTTGGTTGGTGGTATTCAGCCTATTTCCCAGACCATAAATGCTAAGAGGATTAAGGAGAGTAGTTTCACAACTTTGTATTGGTCCCATTGCCCAAGATGGAGCTTCTGCTAATGATAAGTGTTTAATCGATGTTTATTGAAGCCCATTCATTCTGGAAAACAATATGGTAGCTGACTGGAAATGGGAATGCCCTTATAGCTAAAGATTACATTATATTCAGTATATATTGCAAATAATTTTTTAAGCCTTTAAGTTCTTAAACTTTTAAGAGTTGAAAGATTGGGACACATATCAAAATATTCACTGCAATACTATGTGGTCATTAAGTACCTGGAACAAAATAAAGTCCTGTTGATTTCAGAAATGGATGAATGTCCTGAAGGTGAAAAGCATGTATTCATTTTCAACTCTGGCCTGGCACACAGTAAGTGCTAAATGGATGTTGATCATTGATTACTACAAGCCCTCCCTCCCCCCACACACATACTGTGGTAAGTGCTTTATCAATATGATCTGATTTACTTCACATCATAGCACTGTGTGGGTTATTATAATTGCAATTTTCAGTTAAGGAAACTGAGGCAGGTAGAAGTTAAATGACTTGCTGGAATTTCACAGAACTGGTAAATGTCTGAGACTAGATTTGAACTCTGAGGTTTCTGATTTCAGGCTCAGTTCTCTATCTACTGTGCTACCTGTTTGTAATAAAATATAACTGGGCTACTAGAAATGAGAAATAGGAACATTTCAGAGAATCTTGGGAAGATGTAGAGAAATGAATATAGAGTAAAACAGTATGAAGTCTGACTGCAAAAACCAAAATGGAAAGGAAAAATGCTATGTGTTTGTATGTGTATGTGTGAGAGAGGCGGGGGAGAAACAGACAGGAAATATATGTGTTCTTTTCTCAATGCACAATTTCTTTTCAATCATTAATAATAAGGTGGAATAAATCTGGTGGGAAACTTTTTTATAATCTAGGGCACAAATTTCTTTCTTGCATATTCTTTAGATTGTCATTAATTCCAATAGTAAGACTCCCAGAACCCCCAGTTTGATGGGAAACCTGGCCAGCAGTTTCTGAGGAGCAATTTCCCAGGAACCTTTAAACTCATGAAGCTTGGCTGTGGGAACAGGGGGAGGCCAAGATGGAAACCAGGTAGCCTGTCAGGCAAGAAAGACTGGGTCTACCCCTTAATGGCTGTGTGACTATGGCCATATTCTTGGTCTCAGTTACACTTTTTCCCAAAGGAATAGGTTGGTTCAGATGAGCTCTGAAGTTTCTTGCAGCCCTCCATACCCACCAGTGCATTCAGACTCTACTCTCACATCCACAACCTTCCCCCTCCTATCCCATAAACTAGCCCCCAGATCCCTAGCTGAGAAGCCCCTGCTGATCTAATTGTTTCCCTTGGAGCAGCCCCTAATCAGCAAGTTCTGTCTTTATTTTAACCTCCAAAATGATAATAAAACCCATGGCTCTTTCTTGATCTTCCTCTTGAACCAGAGATGAGGTACTCCCAGCCTCCATCTCACAGGGACAGTCAGACCTCAGAGCAGTTGGGGAACATTTCCCTACCATGAGAAACCCAGGGTCTCTGGGGCTTATGGTTCGGGGCCATGTTTCTCCATGTTAAGGAGTCTGAGCCTCAGGAGGAACTTGGCCTCATCCCTTGCTTCTCTCACCCCTCAGATATTCACTCCCAGCCCTCAGGGTCACCAGGGAACCATCAGCCAAAGGAAACTGAGTCTGCAAAAGCACCAGTGGCTGATGAAGTCAGCGCCCAACTTGGCCAGGCAAGAGTCTCCCAACTCCTAAGGCTACCCCTCCCTCCACTGGCCCCCTACCAGGTACTTCACTCATTCCTCTCTCTGCAGTCAGCCTCTCTCCCCCCACAGCCTTTCAGGCTCATCTTCCCTCCTCATTTTTCCTTCTCCCAAAGACATTTTCCTTATCATTTCTCTTCCCCCACCACCATGGGGGAGGGGGGAGAAAGGGAGGGGCTTGAATTGCTAGCAGGGGTTTCTGACTGTTGTCATTGTGGGAGCAGGGTAGCGATGGAGAAGAACCAGGGACCAGGAATGATATCCAGTGACCCCCTGCTGTATGTGCAGATGACCCTCTATCTTCCTCCTCAGGACCCCTGGCCTTTCTGTATTCTTATCCATGAGGGCTCAAATATTTCCTCTATATATGCATAGAGGGGAGTAATCCTCCATTATTTCTTCTATTCCTCTTTATGAGTTGCCCTATGAATAACCCTTTTTGTAATATTTTATATGGGAATATATATATATGATTATGTAATCCTACATAGAGCAAAGTGCCTATATTTAATATCTGTGTATTCTATATTTATCTATGAATACTATTACATATGACTATAGTATCCTAATATAGAAATAATTCATATTTGTGTAAAATGAATGTATAATATATGACATCTCATATATGAAGACAGAATATATACACAAATATAGAAGCACTCATGCTCTCACTTCATTCCTATGTCCATGTACTCATTTATTCTTTTTTTAAAGTTTTAAATTAAAAAACAGAATAGAAAAAAAGAAATATATATATATATATATATACAAATTTATTTATATATAAACATGCATCTAAAATAATATTAGTGTGGCTGGCATATGTAGATTTCTCTCTTGATTGAATTTTTTAGTTTGACTTTGTCTAAGATCAATTATTACTAGCTGTACTTTTTTTCCTAATAAATTTTACTCCTGATCCTTGTATATATTTCGTTCTTTCCTATCCCTGCTAACTCTTTCACTTTAATTCTTCTTCTTAACTTACTTTGCTATTACTTAACCTCCCTCCACTCACGGATCCCTCCCTTGTCTTCTTCCCCAACCCTTTGCTTCACCCACCACTCATCCTTCCCCCCTCATTTCTTTATAGATTTTGGAGGGTGTTATACCCTTCAAGGAATATGCAGTGTTGCCTATTGAATCCATTCCTGATGTGAGTAGGTTTTCAGTACTAGAAACCCTTCTCCCCCCTCTAACGCCTCAGTGTCTGTTCTTCCTCTGCATCTCATTTATATATCATAATTATTGTTTTTACCTTTTCATAAGCGGTTTTGCTTTTTAGAGTCAGATCATACTCAACTTTGCCCCAATCTTTCTTTTGAGTTACCCAATTGCTGATGTCAATATTAAACATGTGGTATACATTTCTATGTAACAAACATAAACTATTAGTCTATATTAAGTTCCTTGAAATTGATCTTTGATATTAAATTTTGTATTGAGTTCAGGTTAGGTTGAAAGAAATTCCTGAAAATCTGCAAGTTCATTGAATGTCCATTTTTTCCCATAATATTGAATGATAATTTTGCTGGATATGATATTTTCTTTGCCAGTTAATTTTTTTAAAAAATGAGAAGTATTAGTGTAAGCACTTCTAATCATGGTGTGAAGGAGGGATACTGCCTCTAGCTTCACTTCAGCTCTCTCCTCAGACCTGGAACCCCAAACCAAAAGCTCCACTCTCCTGCAAGCGTCTACAGCCAGCAGCGTCCCTGACCCCCTGCTTCTTCTGCACTCCCACTGTGCTGGTTCCTTGTCACTCAGGAGAGACTCTGCAGCACAGCTAAGCCTGGCATCCTAATCGACTGAGGTTCCCTCTGCCATCCCCGACTCAGACCCCTAACTCCTCACACAGTTTGGGAGGTGAAAGTCTCTGTGGTTCCTGCTGAGGCTTCCCATTTGGTATTTCTGTGGAGCTAGCCCAAAGGTGTTTGCACTTCACATTGGTTAGTCCCAGGCTTTGGGTCTTTATTTGGGTCTTCTTGGGTGTCCCAGGAGGACCCCTGTTCTACCCCAGCTCTTCTTTATGTTTCAGCAGTCTATGTTTGCCCTGAGGTACAAACTTGTTCTATTTTGGGGGGGAAATCTGGAGAGCTTGAAATTTACCAACCCACTCTTCCATCTCCCCAGAATCCCTCCCATTTATTCTTTCTATAAAGCTATTTATATGACTTATACATTTAATCTCATAAACATTGGCAATCATATTCTCTTCCTATGGATGTGAGCTTCACATCTTCATTCTCTATTCATCTATATGAGTGCTCACATACCCTTTTTTCATTCATCTGTTTCTGTGTGCACACTTACATTATCTCCCTTTATTGACTTCTTTTTATATTATTAAAGCTTTTTATTTGCATAACATATGTATGGGTAGTACCTAAACATTGATCTTTACAAATTTTACCCCCAGTCCTTCCCCTCCCCTAGATGGCAGGAAGTCCACTACATGTTAATTATATTAAAATACTTGACAAGTCAAATATATGTATACATATTTCCACACTTATCTTGCTATGCAAGAACAATCTTATCTACATGAACAAAAATATCTGAGAAAGGAAACCCAGTGCAAGCAGACGATAGAGAGGATGAAAATGTTATGCTGTGGTCCACATTTCATATCCCTCTCTCTGGGTGTATATGGCTTTCTTCACTGAACAATTGGAACTGGTTTGAGACATTTCGTTGTTGCAGAGAGCCATGTCCATCAGAGTTGATCATCATGTAATATTGTTGTTGCTGTGTATAATGATCTCGTGGTTCTGCTCACTTCACTCAGCGTCAGTCCATGCAAATCTCTCCAGGCCTCTCTGAAATCATCCTGTTGATCATTTCTTACAGAACAATAATATTCCATGACATTCATATACCATAATTTATTCAACCACTCTCCAATTGATGGGCATCCATTCAGTTTCCAGTTTCTAGCCACTACAAAAAGGTCTGCCACACACATTCTTGCACATGTGGGTCCCTTTCCCTCCTCTAAGATCTCTTTGGGATATAAGCCCAATAGAAACACTGCTGGGTCAAAGGGTATACACAGTTTGATAACTTTTTGAACATGGCTCCAAATTGCTCTCCAGAATGGTTAGATCCGTTCACAGTTCCACCAACAATGTATCAGTGTCCCAGCTTTCCCACATCCCTTCCAGCATTCGTCAATATCTTTTCCTGTAATTTTAGCCAATCTGACAGGTGTGTACTGGTACCTCAGAGTTGTCTTAATTTGCATTTCTCTAATCAATAGTGATTTGGAGCACCTTTTGATATGACTAGAAGTGGTTTTAATTTCATCATCTGAAAATTGTCTGTTCATATCCCTTGACCACTTATCTATTGAAGAGTGGCTTGAATTCTTATAAATATGAGACAATTCTCTATATATTTTAGAAATGAGGCCTTTATCAAAACTATTAAATGTAAAAATGATTTCCCAATTTGATGCTTCCCTCCTAATCTTGTCTGCATTAGTTTTGTTTGTACAGAAACTTTTTAACCTAATATAATCAAAATTGTCTATCTGGTGTTCAATTAGGAGTTCCAGATCTTCTTTGGACATAAATTTATTCCTTCTCCACAGGTCTGAGAAGTAAACTATATTACATTCCTCTAACTTGTTTACAAAATCACTCTTTATATCCAGATCATGAACCCATTTAGATCTTATTTTGGTATGTGGTGTTAGGTATGGGTCAAGCCCTAATTTCTTCCACACTAGTTTCCAATTTTCCCAGCAGTTTTTGCTGAATAGCGAGTACTTATCTCAAAAGCTGGGGTCTTTGGGTTTATCAAACACCAAATTGCTAAAGTGATTGCCTAGATTATCCTGATATCCTGTCCTATGCCACTGATCGACTACTCTATTTCTCAGCCAGTACCAAATGGTTTTGATGACCACTGCTTTATAATATAGTTTTAGATCTGGTACAGCAAGGCCACCTTCATCTGTCTTTTTTTTTCATTAATTCCCTTGAAATTCTTGACCTTTTCTTCTTCCAGATGAACTTTGCTACTATTTTTTCTAGATCTGTAAAATAATTTCTTGGGAGTTTGATTGGTATGGCACTAAATAAGTACATTAGTTTGGATAGTATTGTCATTTTTATTATATTCACTCGGCCTACCCATGAGCACTTGATATTTTTCCAGTTGACTAGGTCTGATTTTATTTGTGTGGAAAGTATTTTGTTGTTTAGTTCATATAGTTTCTTTCTTTTCCTGGGCAGATAGATTCCCAAATATTTTATACTATCAACAGTTATTTTGAATGGAATTTCTTTTTGTATCTCTTGCTGCTGAACTTTGTTGGTAATATATAAAAATGCTGCTGATTTATATGGATTTATTTTGAATCCTGCAACTTTGCTAAAGTTGTGAATTGTTTCTAGTAGTTTTTTAGTTGAGTCTCTAGGGTTCTCTAAGTATACCATCATGTCATCTTTTTCTTCTCTTATTGCCAAAGCTAACATTTCTAATACAATATTAAAGTAATGGTGACAGTGGGCAGCCTTGTTTCATTCCTGATCTTTTTGGGAATGGTTCTAGTTTGTCTACATTACATATGATGCTTGCTGATGGTTTTAAGTAGATGTTACTAATCATTTTAAGGAAAAGCCCATTTATTCCTATACTCTCTAGTGTTTTAATAGGAATGGGTGTTGGACTTTATCAAATGCTTTTTCTGCATCTGTTGAGATAATCATATGGTTTTTGTTAGTTTGGCTATTAATATAATTGATTATGCTGATAGTTTTCCTAATATTGAACCAGCCCTGTATTCCTAGTATAAATCCTACTTGGTCATAGTGTACTATCCTGGGGATGACTTTCTGTAATCTTATGATAATATCTTATGTAAAATTTTTGCATCAATATTCATTAGGGAAATTGATCTGTAGTTTTCTTTCTCTGTTTTCACCCTACCTGCTTTAGCTATCAGCACCATATTGGTATCACAGAAGGAATTTGGTAGTATACCTTCTGTCCCTATTTTTTCAAATAGTTTGTATAGTATTGGAATTAATTGTTCTTTGAATGTTTGGTAGAATTCACATGTAAATCCATCTGGCCCTGAAGATTTTTTCTTAGTGAGTTGGTTAATAGCTTGTTCTCTTTCTTTTTCTAATATGAGGCTATTTAAATAATTTATTTCCTCTTCTGTTAACCTGGGCAATCTATATTTTTGTAGATATTCCTCCATTTCATTTAGATGATCAAACTTACTGGCATAAAGTTGGGAAAGTAACTCCTAATTATTGCTCCAATTTCCTCTTCATTAGAGGAAAGTTATCCCTTATCATTCTTGAGACTAACAATTTGATTTTCCTCTTTCCTTTTTCTTATCAAATTAACTAAAGGCGTATCTATTTTGTTGGTTTTTTCATGAAACCAACTCTTAGTTTTATTTATTAATTCAATAGTTTTCTTATTTTCAATTTTATTAATTTCCCCTTTTATTTTTAGAATTTTCAATTTAGTATTTAATTGAGGGTTTTTAATTTGTTATTTTTCTAGTTTTTTTTTAATAATAAGCACAATTCGTTGATCTTTTCTTTCTCTATTTTTTGCAAGTCAGCATCTAAAGATATAAAATTGCCCCTTATAACCACTTTGGTTGTATCCCACACATTTTGGTATGTTTTCTCATTATTGTCATTCTCTTGGATGAAATTATTGATTGTGTCTATGATTTGCTCTTTCACCCATTCATTCTTCAGGATTAGATTATTTAATTTCCAATTAACTTTCTGTCTATTTTCTCCTGGCCTTATATTGCATGTGATTTTTATTGCATCATGATCTGAAAAAGATGCATTTACTATGTCTGCCTTTCTGCATTTGATTTTGAGGGTTTTATGCCCTAATACGTGGTCAATTTTTGTATAAGTTCCATGAACCGCTGAGAAAAAAGCAAACTCCCTGCTGTCTCTATTCAATTTTCTCCATAGATCTATCATACCTAGCTTTTCCAACGATTGGTTTACCTCCCTAGTTTCTTTCTTATTTATTTTGTGGTTTGATTTATCTAATTCTGAGAGAGCAAGGTTGAGATCCCCCACTAGTATAGTTTGGCTGTCTATTTCTTCTTGCTTCTCTCTTAATTTCTCCCCTAGGAATTTATTTGGATGCTATACCACTTGGTGCATACATATTTAATATTGATATTGCTTCATTATTTATGGTACCCTTTAATAAAATATA
>JAJPUD010006299.1:109354-133805 GCA_023553655.1 Myrmecobius fasciatus | reverse complement strand
TAAAATATCAGGGCAGTTTTCTTTTATGATTTCCTGGAATATAGTGTCCAGGTTCTTTTTTTCATCATGGCTTTCAGGAAGCCCTATAATCCTTAGATTGTCTCTCCTAGATCTATTTTCCAGGTCAGTTGTTTTTCCTAGGAGATATTTCATGTTTTTCTCTATCTTTTCATTTTTTTGTTTTTGTTCAACTGATTCTTGAAGTCTTGATGAGTCATTAATTTCCAATTGTTCGATTCTAATTTTTAATGTCTTATTTTCTTCATTTACTGTTTTTAGTTCCTTTTGCAATTGACCAATTACATTTTTTTGTTCACTGCATTCTTTTTCCATTTTTTCTATTTTATTTTGCAGTGATCTCATTTCGTTTCCCCATGTTTCTTCTAACTCTCTTTTAAGATTTTTTATGCAATCTTCAAAGAAAGCCTTGTGACATGGAGACCAGTTTATGTCTCTCTTTGGGGCTTTTTCTGGAGTTGCTTTACCTTTAGGGGCCTCAGGATTTGAGGTCTGTTCTTCCCTCTCTCCATAAAAGTTGTCTATGGTGAGAGCTCTTTTTGGTTTTTTATTCATTTTTTTTTAAAGGTGTGAGGTCTGTTTAGGGCAAAGGTGGGACAGCTGCTTTAATTTGCCCTGGGGCAGTTCTGCTGATTGAGTTATTTCAGGAACTGGGCAGCTCCGCTGATTGAATTATTTCTGGTGCTTATCAGACCTGTTGTTTGATTGATTGCATTAAGGTGCTGTGTAATGGCAGCTAGTTACGATGCTCATCAGGGGTTCAGTGGTTCACAATCTATCCCCCTCAAAAGGCAGATCCTCCAAACCACCTGCCCACAATCAGGACAAATTGTTCCAAGAGGCTCGCAGAAGACTACCAGGTGTGTGAAAAGCACAACGCTCCCACTCCTGTTCTGACTCCTGTTCCAGCTCCCTGCTCCAGCTCCCTGCCCCGGTCTCCCTGTGCTGCAGTCTGGGTTCAGTAGGCCACCCCCTGCCCCATTAAAACAGACCTGTTTTGAGGTTCTTCCAGAGTATCTTCTTCTAGAATCGTGTTGTTCTCCGGGTATTGTGGATTTTTTTGCTTCAGAATCAGTCTAGAGGCTTCATATTTTGTTGGTTTGAGGGGAGGTTAGAGGAGGTTACAGAGAATCCTGTCTGATCTCCGCCACCATGGCTCCTCCCCCGGAAGGAAGTCCCCCAGGTTTAAATCTAACAATGCCTTTTCATCCCATTCAAATCATATCCATGTTCTCCCTAACATCCTTGACAAGAACACCACTTAACATGCTAGTGCCTTCCTCTAGATTTCCTGACACAGTTATCTTTCTACCCAATACATGATTGAACTGCCTCTTTTTCAACACTTACTTCCCTGAGAAAGATAATTGGAAGTGGTCTCACTCCCACTATCACATTTTTGGGGTTTTCTACCTTTTTATAATATTCTCAAGCAACTGGCTTTGTTGAATGCTGGAATGGGCCCATGAAATACCAGCTTCATCCCACATGACTAGATTATAGTAGTTGGTTGTCTCATTTTCCAAAAGGTGCATCCTGTACAAATTAATGCTCCCCTCCACACACACTTCCCAGGAAGGGAGTAATCTCTTCAATTAATTATTTCTGGATTCCAAACTCCAGGAAGACATACCTAATAATAATTAGAATTTATATAGCATTTTAAGGTTTGAAAGATGGTTTACAAATATCTCCTTTTATCTTCACAATAACCACATTAATTATTCCAATTTTAGAGACAAGAAGGCCACTTTCAGATCTTCAGTCTTGATGAACTCCTTCACGGAATCTTGCAGAGAACTTGGTTCTAAAACCCAGCTTCTTAAACTGTGGATCATCACCTCATATGGGATTTCATAACTGAATGTGGATGTTGTGAAATTATGATTTATTATCAGTAATTGTTTGATTTGTATATGCAAACAAAACAATTTCCCTGATCCTGAAGGGGAATTTAAAGGGCAGAAAATTTAAGAATTAATAAGAATCAAAGGGGTGCTCATTAATTGGCTGATGGCTGATCAAATTGTGATATATAACTACACTATAATGTTATTGTATCATAAGAAATTGTGAGAGGCATGTCTTTTTCCCTTTTAATCTGATTTTTTTTTTTTTGCTCAGCATGACGAATATGGGAAAAATGTTTAAAAGAATTGCACACATTTAGCCTATATCAGTTTGCTTGCTATCTTGGGGATAGCGGTTAGAAGGGGAGAAAAATTTGTAACACAAGGTTTTGTGAAGTTGGATGTTGAAAACTATCTTTGCATGTATTTGGAAAAATAAAATATCATTAAAAAAAGAAATAATGAGATGACTTCAGGGAAGTATTAGCCAATATAGAATGAAGTGAGCATAAGAAGAACAATGTACACAAAGACAACATTGTAAATAAAAACAATTTTATTAAGCACTCTGATCCAAATAATGACCACCCCTAAGTTGAAACATATTATCTACCTCCTAATACAGGTGGTAGACCCAAGGTGCAGAAAAAGAAATCTTTTTGAAATGATCATTGTATGGATTTGTTTTATTTAATCATGCTTACTTGTTTCTCTCTCTCTTTTCTCCCCTTCTTTTCCCCCTCCTCCCCTTATCTCTGAGTGTGTCTCTGTTTCTGTCTCTATCTCTGCCTCTCTGTCTCAATAGCTTGATGCATGCAACTAAAAAACTAGAAAGGCAATGATTCAAAAACTTCAATAAACACAAAAATAAAAATTCCAAAAATCAAAGAAGAAATAAATAAAACTGGAAACAAACCAAAAAATTGAATTTATTGGTAAAAATAAAAGCTCTTGGGGCAGCTAGGTGGCGCAGTGGTTAGAGCACCAGCCCTGAAGTCAGGAGGAACTGAGTTCAAATCTGGTCTCAGACACTTCCTAGCTGTGTGACCCTGGGCAAATCACTTAACCCCAATTGCCTCAGCAAAAAGCAAAATAAATAAATAAATAAATAAAAGCTCTTTTTTTAAAAGAATGAAATAGAGCCATCAAAATTATTCCCAAAAAGCCAATTTTTCAAAAATAAAAAGGAAAACTGATACCAAGTGAAGAGTAAAGGAAAAACATTAGAAAATATTTTGACCAATTAAATGCCAATAGAATTGATAATTTACATGAAGCATATAAATATTTACAAAATTATAAAATACCCACATTAAAAGAAAAAAATAGAGAATTTAAATAATCCAACTGCCAAAAATTCAGTTAAAGAAGGCCATAAAGGAAGCCCCAAAGGAAAAAAAGGAGGACCAAAAGAATTTACAAAGGAATTCTATCAAACATTAAAAGAACTAAGAATTAACTCATCATACACAAACTGTATGCAAAAATTGGGTAAGAAAAGATCCTACCAGATTCCTTCAATGAGTCAAACATTGCCCTGTTGACTAAATCAGGAAAAGAGAAAGTAGAGAAAGAAATTAATAGACCAATTCTATTGAATATATATACAAAATATTAAATAAAGGGGCAGCTAGGTGGCACAGTGGATAGAGCACCAGCCCTGAAGTCAGGAAGACCTGAGTTCAAATCTGGTCTTAGACACTTAACATTCCCTAACTGTGTGACCCTAGGCAAGTCACTTAACTCCAATTGCCTCAGCAAAAAAAAAAAGCAAAAAAAATATTGAATAAAATATTAGCAAGGAGTCTACAGCAAAACTTTTTGAAGGATTTTACTCTATGATCAAGTTTGTTTTATTATTTATCATTGGGTGAAAAGGAAAGAAAGATTAGGAAAAATTATTTCACACTAGGAGTCTGCACAAGTAGACATCTATATAAACAAGGATAATGGTGGTGAGAGGCTGATATTTGAATTTCATTTTTATCTGAACTGGTTAAAAGAAGAATATGCCCACACAATTAGGTATAAAAATAGATTTCACTAAATAATGACACAGGAAAAAAGAAGAGAAGGAGGGAAAGGTAATTAAAAGGACAGAAGATTAAGGGAGGGATTGGCCCTAAGCAAAACAAATTTTAAAGATGTATGATTGTACCTTCTACATCTCAGGGGTTAGGGGCTTCCAGGATCTGGAAAATCTGCATACAATTTTTCCCTTCTATTATTCTCCTTCTTTCCTTTCCCCTTTCCCCTCCCACTTCCCTACAGAGTGAATCAAGTTTTTCTGTGAGACCAAATATGCCTAATATCTTCTCTTTGAACCAAATCTGATGATAATAAGATTCACACAATGTTCATCTTCCACCCTTCTTTCCCTCAATTATAATAGATCTTCTTTGTCTTTTCATGAGATGTAATTTCCCTCATTTTACCTCCATTTCTTCTTTTTCCAGTACAATTCCCTTTCCACCTCTAATTTCTTTTTTAGATTATCACAGTAAAATCAAATTATATCTGCACTCTCTAAGTATACCTATAAGAGACAGAGGGAGTTCTCCAGAATTCTTTCCTTTTATACCTTTTTATGCTTCTCTTGAGTTCTGTTTTTGAAGAAGAAATTTTTTGTTCAGCTCTGGTCTTTTCATCAGAAATAAATGAAATTCACCTGTATTATAGAATGTCCATCTTTTCCCCTGAAAGATAATGCTCAATTTAGCTGGATAGTTTATTCTTAGAAGTAATCCAAATTCCTTTACCTTTTGGAATATCAAATTCCAGGTCCTTCAAGCCTTTAAGGTGGAAGTTGCTAGGTCCTGAGTAATCCTGATTGTAGTTCCTGGATACTTGAATTGTTTCTTTTTGACTGTAATATTTTTTTCCTTGGTTTGATAATTCTGAAATTTAGTTATGATATTCCTTGAACTTTTCATTTTTGGGTCTCTTTCAGGACGTAATTGGTGAGTTCTTTCAATGACTATTTTACCTTCTGATTCTAGGACATTAGGGTAGTTTTCCTTGATAATTTTCTGAAAGATAATGTCTAGACTCTTTTTTATCATGGTTTTCAGGAAGTCCAAAAATCCTTAAATTGTCTCTCCTCGATCTATTTCCAAGGTCAGTTTTTTTTTCCAATAAAGTATTTCACATTTTCTTCTATTTTTTTTTTTGGTTTTTGGTTTTGTTTGACTGATTCTTGATGTCTCATTGAGTCATTCATTTCTATTTGTTCAGTTCTAAATTGTAGTGAATTATTTTCTTCAGTTGCCTTTTTTAGTTTCTTTTGTATTTGGCCAATCGAATTTTTAAATGAGTTGTTTTGTTCTATGGATTTTTTTTCTATTTCACAAATTCTGTTTTTCAAAGAGTTGTTTTCCATTTTGTCAAATCTATTTTGTAAAGATATATGTTTTTTTCCATTTCACTAAATCTATTTTGTTAGCAGTTTTCTTCAGATAATTAGTTTCCTTTTCCAAAGCCTCTTGCAAAAATCTCATTTCCTTTCCCCATTTTTCTTCTAACTCTCTTTAAAGATCCTTTTTGAATTCTTCCAAGAGAGCCTTGTGAGATGAGAACCAATTCATATCACCCTTTGGGACTTCATCTGGAGATGATCTGTTTTTAGTGTCTTCAGAGATTGAAATCTGTTCTCTTTCACCATAAAAACTATCTAAGGTCAGAGTTCTTTTTGTTTTTTTTGCTCATTTTTAAAAGGTTTGTCCAAGCTTCCTCTATAGGCTACAGAGACTACACAGTGGGTCAGTGCTGACTAACTTCCAGTGCTGGGTGGGCAAGCCTAAGTCCCACAATATTCTGGGGTTTAGGGGCTCACTATTTGCCTTTTGTATTTGCATTGAATGTCTTACAGCTAATTTGCTTTCTTTTGGCTAGGACAGAGTAATCAACACTGCTGTTGATTCCTCCCAATAAATTCTCTGGTGAGAGGGCCGCCCCACTGCCCTGGGTCTCTGAACTGTTTAGGCTTGGGTACCTGTGCTCCAAGTGCCTAAATAAAACAGACTTTTTCTGAAGATCTTCCAACACTGCCCTGGTCTTTGTACTGCCTGTGCTCTGCTTATCTCCTTCTGTGCCTGATTGAAAGAGACCTTTTCTAAAGATCTTCCAAATTATCTTCTGCTAGAAATTTATTGCACTCCAAATTTCTCATTATATAGAGCTACTTGTCAGAAGTTCATTTGTTACTACCAAATCTGCCTCCTGAGACCAAAATAAATACTTCTAATCACACTTCCTTATTATACCCCTTCAGAATTTGAAGATGTTTGTTATGTCCCTTGTTAAGGGTGGAGTCATACCAATACATGTCAGTACAGGTTTGATGTTAGGAAAAAATGAAGTACTCCCAAAGGCATTGAACAGTTAGCAAAATGGGTATACTTTGCTCTAATACAATGAGGATGGGGAACAAATTTACAGTTGCTTATGGGGACATGTTCTACTCCATTTCCTTGATGAATTATGACCATTTGATCTTCCCAACAACTTTGGTGGGGGGTAGGAGTTATTATTATTCCCATTTTGCAAATGAGGAAAACTAAGGCAGAGATTAAATGATTGCATTTTACAATTATCATCTCATTTGATCCTTACAACAACATCAGGAGGTATGTGTATTTTATATTCAGTTCTTTTCCAGTCCTGTCCAACCCTTTTGATCCCTTCTGGGCTTTTCTTGGCAAAGATACTGGAGTGGTTTGCCCTTTTCTTCTCCAATTAATTTTATAAAGGAAGAACTGAGGTAAACAGGGTTAAGTTTCCTGCCCAAAGTCACACAGATAGTATCAAGGATTTGAACTCAGGTCTTATCTTCCTGACTTCAAGTACAATGTGCTATCCACTGCACCACATAGCTCCCTGGGTAATTTAATCAGATTTTCCTAATACTTAGTTGAATGAAATCTACTACAATAAAAAGAATCATAGTTTGAATTGAGGAAAAGAAGATGCACAAAGGTCTTATTTAGAAGTGTGAGATACTTCATTGTTTAGCTAAAGCCTGAATATTAGGAATTTACTTTTTAAAAGTATTACTGTGTGCCAAGCACTTGCTAAGGAAGGGCTGAGTGTGAAACAATGGAAAACTATGAGTAATCAAAGCCATTGAATGAGGAAATTGTATGCCTATAAAATAAAGAAGAAATGAGAAATAAAATTATCTTGGAAATGAGAATGGCTTGGTGTTAAAGAAGACCCTACTTTTTTTCTTTAAAAGAAGTAAGTAGAGGGATCCATTACCTGCCTGCTCCATTAGTCTACTTAGGATAATTAGGGTATCATTTTTTCCCTTCTGAGAAAGAAATACTCAATTAAATTATTTTATTTAAAGCAATAATATCTGGGCAGCTAGGTGGTGCAGTGGTTAGAGCACCAGCCCTCAAGTCAAGAGGACCTGAGTTCAAATCTGGTTTCAGACACTTCCTAGCTGTGTGACCATGGGCAAGTCACTTAACCCCAATTGCCTCAGCAAAAAAATAAATAAATAAATAAAAAATAAAGCAATAATAACTGAACTGGATTTCTCCCAAGCCTCAGAAGTTTTTCATGATACTGTCTTTACAGAGATGCAACTTCAGAATGGTACAGAGAATAATGAACTATCCTTTCAAAGGAAGTGACCAGTTCATGTGACTAGTAGCCTTTTTTTCAACTGCTTGTGATTAAAGAGAAGAATTAAAGAGAAGTATAAGATGTCCCAATGGTTCTTTACCTCTGAATTTTGAAATGCATATGACTTGTAATGAGTTAACTTTAGAATTTCGGTTCTCCTGTTAATTGCTATTCTATTCTTGCCTCAAAGAATTTTGCTATCCTTGAGGGATGAGAGTAGACACCAGTGAGCCTGATCTAGTATCTTTACCCCATCAGGATATCCCTCAAGGATGTCTAACTGTTATCCAAAGAAATCTGGGTCACAATCTTTTAAATTTGCAGATGGTTTCAAGCAATAAACATTTTTTAGTCAAAGAGGGGAAGGAAAGGGTTGTTGCTAGCCCCTAAATTCCCAGTTTCCAACCAATTATATTGTTCCCCTTGCTTCAGCTATGTAACCAATTATGTTGTCCTTAACCCCATGATGTCACCTCCTCTGTTCAATTCTTTATTGTAATCTGTTAAAAATGAATTGTCTTCATCTTGGGTATTTTTGTTGTTGTTGTTCAGTCACTTACAAATACTGTAGTGGTTTGTCATTTCTTTCTCTAGCTCCTTTTCCAAATGAGGAAACTGAGGCAAACAATGAAGTAACTTGCCCAGAGACACAAAGCTAGTAAGTACTTGAGGTCTGTCTCTGTCTCAAATTGAGGTAAACTATGACTCCTTTAATAGGTTCAGTATCCTATTAATAAACTGGTATTTTGCTCAAAGATAATATGCCTTAGTTTACCTATTTGGACTTTTTACTCAAGACATATTAAAGATATGATTTGAACCTATGTTTTCTTGGTTTCCAGGCCAACTTACTATTGATTATCCAACACCATTTTTAATATTCCTTTTATAAAGTAAGACAGAGCAAAACCTTTTAAGATGTAAAAATTAAAATTAAACCAGCAATTTTAGCTGTTTTATAAGTATTTTAAAATAATGATAGCTGATATTTACAAAAACTAAAAAATTTGCAAATCTTCACATATATTATCTCATCCAAGCCTCACAACAATATTACATACAAGGTAAATAATAGAAGGATCACTATCACTATTTTGTAGATGGGAAAAACGAATCTCAGCAAAGTTATGTTAACTTGTCCATGTTCTCAAGCTAGTAAGTATAGGTGGGAGTATTCTACTCCAAATCCTCCTGATATTAGGGCCAACTAATCTCCCCCACACCACTCTACCTTCTGTAACAGACTATACTTTTATACATCATAATCCAGATTTAGAACACAAATTCAGAATCCCACTCTTTTTTTTCAGGCATCACTCCTGTATTTCCTCCACACAGCTCACTAATAACAGTTTTCATGGAGCATTTTAGTGCCTCCCACTTCTGCTGAAATAGAGATATTCAATTTTTTTTCTAAATTTGCCACAGACTAGGTTCAATTTGAATATGAGAGACCAACTTGGTTTCTACTCTAAAACAAACCATTTCATCCATTCCTGGGATGGATAAAAACCAGAAGAAGGCATAAGATTATTCTTGGTTCCCAAAACACTTGAGGTATATATTTTTTCTTCATAGTATTGTCACTGCAATGCAGTCAACTGTGAGATGAGAGGATTTTCTGAGCAAACAACTTGACATATTCATAACATAATAAAGGGATTTTTCATCTGAAATCTGAAAATCCCCTAAGAAACTTCTAGAGAGACTTTAATTTTTTTTTTTTTCTTTTTCATATTGCTCGTGAGTTCCATCAAAATTGTCGGGAATTCCAAGAGATAGAGACACACTGAAAATATCCTTGTGAGTTGGGCCAGTGAAAGTTCATGGTTTATTCATGAGACTCCCAATTTGGTCTGAGGGGAATAGCAAGACAAAGGGCTTGACAGCCATCCTGACTAGCTGGAAACGCAATCAGATGAAGTTAGCCATTGGAATTGCTATTAGACTCAGATTGGATTTCCAATGAGTTTCAGCTGAATTCGTCCTGAAAACACAAAGCAGCTGTCTTTTCCATTTTATACAAGGGCATCGAAGCTACAACTAAGCCAGTTCCACTAAGAGAGCTTTTATGAGCTCTACCAAATTGAGGAGGACTCAGGCAATTGGGAGGGGCCTTCCCAGTCAATTACCTCCAAGCATTGGTTCACACCACACACACATACACACACACACACACACACACACACATACACACACGTTTTCATTTCTTTAATGTGTGGTTAGCTTATTTTTAGCAGAACAGGAGACTGAATTAAGCAGTGAAAGACAAAACTAGAGAATGTCTTGAGAAGTGTAAGGAGCTGGTAAAATCAAATCTCTAGAGGAAATCAAAAAATCAAGACCAGAGCAAGTTCCCTGAATTCCTACTCAGGACATGACTGGATGTGTGATTTCATTGGTACAAGAAACTCCCAATGAAACAACTCCTTTTACCAGTTATTGTAAGTTCTGAGAGGTTAAATAATTTCCTCAAGGTCACAGAGCCAATGTGTGTCAAAAGCTAGATTTGCCCCCAAGGATTCTGACTACAAAGCCAGATCACTATGGTGCCTCCTGTGTTTTATTTATTCTTAACCCATATTGGAATATTTGTTTTACTTTTGAAACCTGTTGTTTAGAACTCACATTTCTGAGTTCACCCAGATCTCTGATTGAAGATGTTTCTGAAGCTTCTCAATAAGTAACCTTTATGGCTGTATCTCCTCCTGTGGCTCAGCCCCAGTAAAAAAAAAAAAAAAAAAAAAAACAAAACTTAATTTATCTCATTCTAAGGGTAGTAATTCTGCAAGTATCATGCTAACATTACCTATACCTTATACAGATTTATTAAAAGATGTGTAAAGAAAAACTGCTGGGAAAACTGGAAACTAGTGTGGAAGAAATTAGGGCTTGACCCACATCTTACACCACATACCAAGATAAGATCTAAATGGGTTCATGATCTGGATATAAAGAGTGATTTTGTAAACAAGTTAGAGGAACATAATATAGTTTACCTCTCAGACCTGTGGAGATGGAATAAATTTATATCCAAAGAAGAACTGGAACTTTTAATTGAAAACCAGATAGATAACTTTGACTATATTAAGTTAAAAAGTTTTTGTACA
The DNA here is from genome assembly GCA_023553655.1 of Myrmecobius fasciatus. Classification (NCBI taxonomy): domain Eukaryota; kingdom Metazoa; phylum Chordata; class Mammalia; order Dasyuromorphia; family Myrmecobiidae; genus Myrmecobius; species Myrmecobius fasciatus. The sequence continues at coordinate 123,199 of JAJPUD010006299.1, read as the reverse complement.
AACAAAATCAATGCAGACAAGATTAGGAGGGAAGCAATAAATTGGGAAATCATCTTTACATTTAAGGGTTCTGATAAAGGTCTCATCTCTAAAATATATAGAGAATTGTCTCATATTTATAAAAATTCAAGCCATTCTCCAATCAATAAATGGTCAAAGGATATGAACAGACAATTTTCAGAGGATGAAATTAAAACTATTTATAGTCATATGAAAAGGTGCTCCAAATCACTATTGATCAGAGAAATACAAATCAAGACAACCCTGAGATACCATTTCACACCTGTCAGATTGGCTAAAATGACAGGAAAAGTTAATGATGAATGTTGGAGGGGTTGTGGGAGGGCTGGGACACTGATGCATTGTTGGTGGAGCTGTGAACGGATACAGCCATTCTGGAGAACAATTTGGAGCTATGCTCAAAAAGTTATCAAACTGTGCATACCCTTTGACCCAGCAGCATTTCTATTGGGCTTATATCCCAAAGAAATCATAAAGGAAGGAAAAGGTCCCACATGTGCAAGAATGTTTGTGGCAGCCCTTTTTGTAGTGGCTAGAAACTGGAAATTGAATAGATGCCCTTCAATTGGAGAATAGCTGAATAAATTATGGTATATGAATATTATGGAATATTATTGTTCTGTAAGAAATGACCAGCAAGATGATTTCAGAGAGGCCTGGAGAGACTTACATTAACTGATGCTGAGTGAAATGAGCAGAACCAGGAGATCATTATACACGGCAACAACAGTACTATATGACGATCAATTCTGATGGACATGGCTCTCTTCAACAATGAAATGTTTCAAACCACCTCCAAATGTTCACTGAAGAAAGCCATATACACCCAGAGAGAGGGATGCGAAATGTGGACCACAACATAACATTCTCATACTCCTTGATTGATGTTTGCTTACATTGTGTTTCCTTTATCTGATATATCGTTTGTGTAGATAAGATTTTTCTTGCACACCAATGATAAGTTTGGAAATATGTATACATATATTTGATTTGCCGATATTTTAACATAATTAACATGTAGTGGATATCCTGCCATCTAGGGGAGGGGTGGGGAGTTGGGGGGAAAAATTTGTAACGGAAAGCTATGTAAGGGTTATTGTTGAAGAATTACCCACACATATATTATGCAAATAAAATAAAAATTAAAAAAAAACAAAAAAAAACAACAAAAAAAAAAGATGTGTAAAGAACAAGGAAGAAGTGGTTTTTGCAGGCTAGGTAGCAGGAGAGTGAGTGGTTATAGCCCACTCCCTTCCTCACAGCATCACACTTAGTGCCCTATCCCACTCCATCAACAAACAGCATCTCAAGAAAACCTGAAAAAAATTAAATAAAGTCCCTGCAGCATGAATACAATTTATGACCTCACTGAAGACAACTGTTGGTGTCTTTCTGCTCATCTACTTTTTTGTGGGATCTTGGATTACTCTCTATAGTACATAAGTCTGAGCTATTTCTCAATTCCCAGCAATCATTCTTATATTTCTATGCATTCTGTGGCCTCAGAAGACCACCACAGTACCTTCACCAACTAGTTTGACTCCTCATTCAATGGCACACAGGTTCTCATGTTCATACTCAGGTCCACATGACCACCAAGACCCCAGAGATCCTGTTCTCTCTTTTTCCCAGAACTGCCTGCACCCAATTTTTTATGAGTGCACACCCTAGGACTTTTCTCACATATACATGGGAAAAGACAAAAGGCTTTGAAAATTCTTATTTTTTTGCCACCAATCCTACCCAACACATTTTGTTTTGTTTTCTATTTTTTTCACTGGAGAAGACTAAGATGTGCTGAAAGTTTGATGGCATGTGTCAAAGACAAGTGGAGACAGGGAATAAATTACTTGATCCATAAAATGGTATGTTGAGTCTCAGTTATGTTTTCAGACACAGTCACCTCAAGTAAAGACAGAGTGTTAGCTAGAGAGTGTACTGAATGCACCAAGACTACAGAAGTTTCCTCTTCTGTTTATTATATTCTTGACTGGTAACTAAGTGAAAAATTATTTTAGAAAAGTTGTGAGAACTTTGTTTTTCTGACCAAGTTATTCTTTAATGTGTACCTAGTAGGAATGTGCCATAGCATTTCCATATTGTCAGAGTTCCTTTTGCAATAATCCATACTATATTTGCTGTTATTGCTAAGTGGTTATAAAGATCATGCTCAAGCATGTTGTTTCTCATTCTTATGTATAATCTATAGGAAACTAGGTTTATGAATTTGATGACTCACAAGGCTCTAGGAGTTGTATACCACATCACAAAGCCTAAGGATAAATTATTGTCAGCATCTAAAAATTTGAAAATCTAAGTGGCTCAAATAACCAAAATGGGTAAATCAGGGAAATAAAATCCTAGTTTTTGTCTATCTCAAGATTACTTTGGCTATAGAGACCTGGCTTAAAATAGGTGACTGACAAAAACTGGGAATGTAAATGCCATTTAGTTAAGGGCATGTTTAGATATTATGCTATGAGAAATCATGAAGAAGGACATTTTGGACAAACCCAGGAAAGCTTGTATGAAGTGATTAATGTAGGGTGACAAGAGCAGAACAAAGAGAAAAATCTTTTCAGTAACAAGAACATTATAAAGATAAATATCTATGAAAGACTTAAGATACCTCTAGACAGAGATGTGATAAGGTACAAAGTACAGAATGATATACATTTTTTAACATGCCCAATGTAGGAAATTTGTTTTACTTGATTTATGTAAATTTGTTACATGGGTTTTGTTTTTCTTTTTTACTTTCCAATGAGTGTGGGGGGGGTGGAGAATGCATGCTTGTTATTTTTTTTAAGTTATTGGAATAGGTAATTTGGAATAAATCTTTGGAGTCAGAGAAAACAGAATCTATCTTAACAAGTAAAGGTTAATAGAAGCAGCTGGGTGGTACAATAGATGGAACACTGGGCCTGGAGTAAGATATGAGTTCAATATGGCCTCAGACATCTAGAGAGGCTCTGTGATCTTAGGCATGTTGCAAAGATCAAGGGAAATAAGATTTGTAAAGCACTTAGCATAGTGCCTGACTTAAAGTAGGTACTGATTTAATCAGATTGGTTTTGTGTCTTTTTAAATTAATCCTATTTACAGTTAATTGATTTTGTTCTGATTCTGTCTCTGAACTTACTTCAGAAATTCAGTTGGCCTATAATGAGTTAAGTTTAGAAATTCAATTCTCCCACTATTCACTGTCCTTTTCTTGCCTTAAAGAAATCTGATATCCTTGGAGGATACATATAGACAGCAGATAGTCTGGTCTAGTATCTTTACCACACCAAGATATCCTTCACAACTATCTGGTTTGCTATCCAAAGAAGTCTGATCCACTATCTCTAACTTCACAGTTGTGCTCAAACAATGAGCATTTATTAATCACAGAGAAAGGAAAGTTTTTGCTAGCCCCTCACTGCCAATTTCCAACCAATCCTATTGTCCCTCATGCCTTAACTCTGTAACAAATCATGATATTTCATCATTCATAATGCTGAGTTCTTTTAATTAATCATAACTTGTCCCCTTCCTACAAAGTCTTGTTCTTTGTTTTGTACTCTCCAAAACCACAAAAAACAATTGTCCCCTTCATTGAGATCTTAGCTTTGCTAAAGAAGCTAAGATATAATTTAATGGCAAATTTACACTTCACTAATAAATTTATCATGCTCAGAACTTTGTGCCTCAATTTATCTTACTTTGACCATAATTTTGGCTTGTTTTCTTCCTTGTTAGATGAAAATTCATCTTCTCTTTAATTTATTCATTCCACTTGCACACTTACACATTTCCCAGAAAATCATATTTGTGAAGAACACTAGCAAGTACTTAGTCTGGGTTGTATATATCAGCACTATTGGAGGAGATGGGGGAGATGGCTATAAATATAATTACCATTTCTCTACAATAACCAATCAACTAATCATGTGGCAAATTCCTGGAATATAAAGTACAACTTCTCTAGTTCTGAGTGAATTCTGACTTGTTGGGCTGACAGCCAAAGATGAAGGAAGGAACCAGGATTCAAAGCAAACTGAGAACCAGTGGGCCTCCTCCTCACCCTTCTTCCCCCACCCATAGCTAGAGATGTTTTGGCACATGCCAACCATCCGTTGGTAAGCCAAGAAAAGCCTAAAATTGGAAATAGGATGGAATATTAAGGCACATACGTTGGTCAGAGACTCATGGCTGAAACCTGCAAGCATGGGCAAAGTTGCCATCAGATTCTAGTCCAGGCTGTCCCATGCTATTTTTTGGATTTGTGCCCACCATTGCTGGAAAGCAGCATATGGAACCAAAGCAGCCTTTTACTTCAAGAACAGACCATGTTCATAGTGTGGTCTGAGACCCCTTTTGAACAAAGGAAGTCTTCCCAAACCCACATGGCCAAGAGAACTAACCAGCACAGTTCACACGCCCAAGTCTCTACCTTTGCTGCCAGCAGAGGAAGGGCCACAGAGACAAGGAGGCAAAATCCTGGCAGGAATTACTGGATCAGATTGCCTCTCTGTTCCAGCTGGAACATCCTCTGCTGCACATGGAAAGGTGGGGCAAGATGAAGTAGGAAAAAATAAAGAGCATAATCTTCTCTACCAAGAAAAAGTCTGAGGGCTGGACTGAATCATGATCTTCCTGGATCATGATAGGAAGGCTTGAAGTCATTGAAGAGATTATTCCCTGAAGGGTCAGATCTATGGGGGTATTTTCTTCGCTAGAGACTGACCCTCCAAAAGGGGGCCTTTCTTGACACATTTTTCTTGCTCCCCCACCACTGAAGGCCCACCTTTAGACCATTTGTAAAATGGGTAGATATTTGAAATTGCCATATAAAATGAAACAAAACATCCTTACTTTATACAACACAGTGTGAGTTTTCATATGGAGATGGATTACTCTGGAAAATTCCCTCAACCCCTTTATCTTAACCCTTTTCTTTGCAGGCAACACAATGTTCTTTGTGACATACAGCCGTTTTGTTCCCAAACTAGTTAAGAAAAATAAATATGTGTTTCTACTCAATTTTTTTTTCTTCTCTGTATTGTTTCTTTTCATGGAGAGAGCCACTGGATTGAGATGAAGGGATTTCAAAAGCTATGTAATAACATTTGGGGGTGGGCAACATTTTTAGCATTACTGCCAGTAATAAAAAACAGCAAATGGTTGGAGAAATAGCAGCAAAAAATCAGGAACTACAATAACAGTTGTATTCAATTAAGGGTAGGCATTAACTTAACACTCTGGAGAGAAGCTTCTGGGCTCATGAGAGCATGGGATTTAGAGGTCAGTTAATCCAACCTTCTAGCCCCATTTTGCAGATGAATAAACTGAGTATCAGAGAATAAAAGTAGCTTTCCCATGGTCATGCCAAATATATTTTCTCCTTGACATCTATTTTAAAATTACAAAAATGCTCATCAATGGCTGGAAGAATAATGAAAGGGCCACTGCCCTACACTCTGAATCACACTGTAGCAAATTACTCAAGGAAGGCAATATATTATTAATATTATCTTATAACATATAGTTGATGTCAAATATAATATGTAAGATCATATCCAATATATTCATTTTCAACATATGTGTAATATGAACATTTTATGAGTAGATATATCAGATATAACATATGTGTATTATATTTTATAGCTATATTATATATTTAGTATATAATTGCATAATACATTATATAATAAAATATATATCATAGACTATATATAATATCAAATATGTTAAATATATTATAAAATAATATTCATACTACATATATTGCTAAAATAATGTTATATGATATATAACTGATATTTTATTATATCTATATAAACATATATAAATATATATCAGAATAAATACAGGGGAGGGATACATTAGCTGTTGGGAGGTAGGTACCATATAGGAAGTGATACTTGAATAGCGTCTTAAAGGCAATAAGGAATCCTATAAGGTAGAAGTAATGAAAGTATGTATTCCAAGTAAGGGGGGTTGTCAGGGCAAGTAACCCTGAGAGACAGTGTTATGTTATCATGAAATAAGGTCAGTTCATGTAGACCAAAGAGGGAAGAAAAGGGAAAAAAACACATTGATAAAGAGAGAGATCAAAATGATAGGTACAGATGATAGATAAAACTGCCTTTTAAACATCTCAAACTGGATATTCTATAAACATCTCAAATTTAGCATGTTTAAGGCTGTTGTTAATGTTGAATCATGCCTAACTCTTAATGATCCAATTCCAATTTGGGATTTTCTTAGCAAAGATACTAGAGTAGTTTGCCATTTTCTTTTCCAGCTCATTTTCCAACTGAGGAAATTGAGGAAATATCACATAGTTGGTAAGTGTCTAAGACCAGATTTTAACTCAAGAAGATTAATCTTCATGACTTCAGGCCCAGCACTCTATCCACTGAGTCCCTACCTGTCCGCATCTAAAATAGAACCCATTTTCTCCTCCCCACTGCTACACTTTCCTCTTTTCCCAGTTTTCCTATTGTTTCAGAGGGTACCACAATTCTCCAAGAATCCAGACTCACAAGCTGAGTGTCATTCTTAACTCTTCCCTTATAATTCACTCTACTTATCCAATCTGCACATCCAATTTCTGACACTGCAATAGCTGTCCTATATGTCCCTTTCTCTCCTCTCACACAGTCAACACTGTGGTACAGGACATCATCACATCACACCTAGGCTAATGTGAGAGCCTTCTAGTTAATTTTATTGCTTCAACTCTCTCACTGCTCCAATCCATCCTACATTTAGTTGCCAAAGTGATTTTCCTGAAGCACAAGATTTGACATGTCACCCCCTTATTCAATAAACTCCAGTGGCTCCCTATTACCTCTAAAATCAAATATAAAATCCTATGCTGGCACATAGTAGTCATTTAATAAATGCTCATTGATTAATTAGAAAATATAGCTTTGAAAGAGCTTTAAAATGCCAAACAAAGGGGTTTACTTTTGATCCTGTACACAAAAATTAAATAACACAATTATTACACACTTACTATGTGCCATGGACTGTTTCTAAGTGAAATACAAAAGCCTAGTATGTGATCTATATGGGCATGTATGATTAACTTTCCCTCAAATTTTCTAACTGTCATGTGGGTAAGTGGGAACATTTGGAGTTTGTTGTAAAAGGAAGTAACACAAATCTAATCTGAACTTTTAAAAAATCACTTTGTCAATTATACAGATGATGGACTGAAGTTGGAGGAGAACCCCATCAGACCAATTCATGGTCTTACAGGTAGGTTTACCTAGAGCAAAGCTTCTTAACCTATGGGCTATGACCCCATATGGGGTTGATTGTGAGGGTCACAAAATATTTGGAAACAGTAAAATATTATGCCAAGATTTAATTCTTTATGTAAAAATAAACAAGCACTTCCATCTTATTAGTATGTAAATGTTTTTGTCTTTAATAAATGGTAAAATTATGTGGAAGCCAAGGAATTATTTTTAATAAATTTCCTTATGATATAATAAATGTTGTTATCTGTATTGATTTTACATACTTATATACCATAGGTAACATAAAAATTCTCAGGCACAAGGGGTCATAAGTGGGAAAAGTTTAAGAAGTTCTGTCCTAGAGCACTCTGAGAATAAGTGACTTGTCATTTCCAAGTTCTTTATACATTCCTAATCTTCACATACTTTATGATTGAGCTAAATACTACTTCTTGGTGGTCCTCACCTATAACGTTTCACCTTCTTTGGGGATCTTTTGTACAAGCTGTCTTAAGTGTCTGGATTGCACTCTCTCCTTACCTGTACCTTTTAAAATCCCTAGTTTTCTTCAAAGTTCAATTCATTTTTCTGATTCGCCCTAGTAGCCAATGCCTTATCCTAAAAATTACCTTATATTTATTTTGCCTATAATTTTTCTGTACGTATTGTCTCCTTTTGAGGCCAGAAACCATTTCAGCTCTGTTTCTGTATCTTTAATTCCTAACACACTGCCTGGAATATTCACATAATTAATGCTTACAGATTGGTTGATCATGATCACACAGCTAGTCTGCTAGAGGCTGGTCTAGAACCAGGTATTCTCAACTGCAAGATCAATCCTTTAATTAATAGACCATGCTGCTCTCATTCCTATCTTTTCTAAGTGCTACATAATATATTAGTCATTAAACACCATGAGACTGAGTTTCCCAAATCAATTTCATTATTTTGTTTTGGAGTTAAATTTGGAGTTCAGATTACTAATCTGAACTTCTCTATCTGATCACTCCTTCTCATCCACTCTATCCCCATGACATAGCCCAACATTTGGCAAGATTCTACTTAGTAGCCCAATTCCATAGTTTCAAACAATCTTCTTGTAACTTAATTGGTTATTTTCCTTGGAGGGAAGGGGAAGTATTTTGTTCGTTTTTACATGCTTTCATTATCTCTCTTTCCCCCTTCTCCATTACAAAATAAAAATAATCCATAATAAATATGCATAGACCATCAAAACATCCAAAATGTTTCATTCTGTGCTTTAAGTATTAGTTATTTTCAAAATTAAACTCCTTCACATTAGTATTTACTGGTTTCAAACTCTATCCCATTCTTTTATCTAAGGATACATGCCTACCCACACACATACATTTTGTTAGAAATCTGTTGATTTCTAACAAAAATCAACAGAGCTATGAATAATGAAAATTCATATTATATGAATAATATGTAATAACAAATAAAGTCAATTTCTTCAAGTGAACTCATAGACAATGGGGAATATTTCCAAGTCCAATATAATCCTTTCAAATCATGATAAACTTTCTCACACACACACACACACACACACATGCCACACAAATTCCAAAAGATTAGCTAACTTGTATAAAAATTTAGCATAACATTTAAGTGCTTTAATTAGGAAAGATAGTTCATTCTAAAATGTATTCCCAATACTACCAATCCTTCAGATGCATCAACAGTAAAGGGAAATGAATGTGATAATGAAATTTTTGGAATCTAAAAGGATTCCCTCAGCATCTGGCTCACTCCCTGGTGCTTAATAAGGAGATAACTAAAAGAGTAATGACATCTCCAAATTACTAACAATGAATGGTTTTGACTGTGTTTATGTAAACAAATCCATATCAAATACTGGTCCTCATAGGGGCATCCAAACTATGTTAAAAAGCAAGAAAATGGTTTTGAGGATTAAAATCATTTGATTCAGTTATCCCAGCTGTGTGGAAACAATTGGAGGGTGCTTATGCTTAAGTACTTAGTTTCTAAATACAAGTATTGTATTTATAAAACCATCAGCTCCCTTTGGAAGATATAACCCATCAGGTTTACCACAGCTGTCAGCAAGATCAGCCACTACAGATGAATGAGCAATAGTGGTAGCATAGGCCAGAAGGAAGAGGGCAGGGATGGTCAGACCATTTTAGTTGTCTTTATATAGCTGAATTATGTTTCAAGAGAAGATATTCTGGGAAGGGAATAACTGAAGAAATTGTGGTATATGAATGTAATGGGATAGCATTGTGCCTTAAGAAATAATGAAATACAAATTCAGAGAGAATTCAGATGAATTTAAAGATTCAAAGAGACTTAGAACATGATGAGGTAAACAGGACAGAACAATGTAAAAGAAAATAACAAGGAAAGACTTCAGAGTTCTTAACAGTATAATAATCCATATTGATTCCATAAGAATGAGGTTAAATAGAACCCTCTCTTTTCAAGAGATATGTGGTGGACACTAAATATGGAAGGAGACATCCTTTGTCAGAAACTGGAAGTGCTTTTTGTTTAAATACACTTTGTTACAGAGTGCTATTGTGGATTGGGAAATTACAATGATATACAAAGTGATAAATAAAACAACTATTAATTGAAAAGTAAGGGAATTTATTAATTTGGTAGACAGGATGAGAGAGACACTAACAAATACAGAAATATTGCCACCTTCAATTCCAAAATGACAGTTTCATAGTTCACAATGCTTCTTACAGATATATTAGAAGCAACCTCAGACACTGGAGGGAAACAAAGTCAGCTTTTGCTTATGACATGTGAATCTAGAATCTTGTTTATAATTTCTATTTTACTCACTGTTACACTGAATATTTTTTTCTGAAAGAAAAACAAATTCCCTAATTACAAAAAGATAATTATATCTCAGGAAACCAAAGGAAGCAAAGTAAGTCTCCTAATTTGATAATTGTGGTTGTGCATGAGCACCTCTCAGAATATTGGGGAGAGCCTGTTCCTGTTACCATTCTCTCCTATAGAACCACTCAATCCCATCTGCATCCGATTTAACTATATATCTCTGTTGCTTCTATTTTTTTCCACCAAAATTTTCATACATGTTTCCATTGTGTCACATATTTCATAACTGTAGCTTAAATATCTGGTTTCTTGAAAAGGTTTACATGCCAGCAAATCTGTTTTGTTTTAGATAAGGCTCCAAAGCTTATAAGACAGCAATATGGTACATGCACCTGGGGACTACTCACATTCTGCCCCATATTTTGTACAAAGAAAATTTGTGATTACATTTTCCAGAGCATGAAAAGTTGTTCTTGTTGTTATTTTTTCCTTTTGGTAGGGATTGAAAGGGAAAGGGTGAAACATTACAAAAATATCCCAAAAGCAGTGAATTTTTCTGAGGGTGAAATGCCAATGTTATCAAAATTTCCAACAGCATTCTTTTGTAATCATGATCTTTGGCCAATGGAGTGTCCTCCCAGGAAAGAGACTGTAGCTTTGGGCTTTCATAGAGCCCAGATTCATTTGGAGAACAATTTGACCCCAAAAAGGAAATTCAGGGTTTTCTTACAAAAGGTGGGCTTTTTATATTTTCATCCCAAAGTAGAAATTCAGGGGGAAATCTCCAAAGCAAATTTAGTTTTATTTCACATCTACAAGCCCCCTAAAATGAATTGACAGGGTACCTTCTCCAAAAGCTATTTAATGCACAAAATAGTTATCACATATAGAACAGCTGTTTATTTCCTCACTCACATTGGAATACTCAAAATACAAGACATATAAAGTCACATTGACAAATTTTCAAAACATAAAAAATAACCTCTTATAGTTATTATACTCTGCTAAGACTTAAAAGACATTTTGTAGAACCACAAAACTAATATTTGACACTCACTTTAAATCTGTATTTTGCAATTAATTTACTAGTCCAGATTTCCTGGACTGAAGAGGCATGGCTCTTCAGTCTTTTCAGATTCATGGTGAGCCTATTTGGTAGTTATTTATTCCTCTAATAAGTTTTGTAAGTTGAAAGAAGATGGGCAGCTAACATCAATGCCAGGAGTCCAGGAAATCAAACTCACAGTGAAGCCACCAAATCTGAAAATGTCCATTTCTCAGAATTGTTCTTCAAGACCTATGCTTAGGGGAAAAAACATAAAGCAGATTAGGCAGCCAGAGACTTGAGATTCAGGCCCAGACTAGTCCACAAAAATACATGTTCTCAATTCCATGTGCTCATTGCATCCATCATCATTCAGGGAATAAGGAGAGAGAAGTCCCCTTTCCCCTTTCCTGAAAATCCATTGAGTCCCAAAGTGATGCTCTTTTTAAAAAGGTAGAATGTTTCTACACCTCTCAGGAACCTCCTAGCTTCCTCCTGATTCTCTAGTACATCATTTTCAAAACAACCTTTCAAAGAGTCCATTTTTTGTATTGCATATTCTTTACCATTGGGTCAAAGTACATATAGCACAGAAAGGGACCAGAGTATATGCCTTGCTGCATGGGAAAAGTATAGTCTAACAGGTTTCCCCCAAAGCATTGTAGAGATCATTTCTATCTTGGTGCTTGTTCCAGACCATGATCATAGCTGGCCCAATGAAGCAACCAAAATCTGAATATGCAAGCAAGGGATTAGTTACCATTCTGGGTTACAAAAATTATTGTTTTTAAACTTTGATCTCATGATACATAGTTTGCACAGCTTCCTGTAATCTTAAGATAGAGTCAGTGATTTCAGGGAGAAATGGCCTGCAAGGAGCTCAGAATTCTACAGATCTGAAAAAGGACAAGGAGGAGGGAAGGTAATCCTTATCTACTTCCTACAAAATGATTATTTATCCAAAGTCCCATGTTTCTACCTTAAGTCATCTCCATGGGAGAAACTCCTTATTAGCTATAGCTAGTTATACCACATTTGTTTTTACCATGTTGTAGTTTAATTCAACTCCAAGCCTCCCACTGTCCAACCTTGAACCCTGACATCCTCTGACCTGAGCAGCCAGAGTCACTGACTGCTACAAATGGCTAGATGGATCCAGTCACTGGTGCCATGTTCAAGCTGGAAATATTAGAGCCAAAGAGCAGAACATGCATGGTAATTCCTTCCTCCAGTCCTATTAAATTAGGGGTCAGCCTGAAGCCCATGAGGAAAGAGAAGCCCACTTATACAGTTCTTCTCAAACTTGATAGGTCACATGGACATTGTTGCTGATCAATAGCCTCATTCACAAAAAGTCAGCCTTAATTTTTGGTAGAATTACATTCTTACTTAGGAGGGTGATTTGCCATCCTATTTAGAAGGTGATTTTGGCCTGAAACTGAGTAATTATGTCTATGGGGTAATAGTAACCATCAAGGATATTAGTCATGAGTTCATATGGTGGATACATATAGATATTCACTAATCAGTCGAATGCCTCTTTCCTGTAGCTATTGTAGGAGGACTAGTTGATCATTTCATTTGCACCCAGGAAGTTAATCTTTCCATGTTCCTCACTACTCACAACTACCTCCCTGTGTTCTGCCTGAAGTTAGAAAGACCCGAATTCAAATTAAAACTCGGATACTTTTTAGCTGTATAACACTGGTCAGATCTTTTAATCTATCTTCCTCAGTTTCTTCAATTGTAAAATGTGGATAATAATAGCACATATTTCCCAGGATTTTGTAAAAAGAAAAAAATTTTGTAAAATACTTAGCGCCCTGCCTGGCACATAGTAGCCATCCAATAAATGCTTGTTTCCTTTCTAATGGCCCCTTATCTAGACTCTGTTACCAATATTCCCAAAGTCTTCCCTTGTTTACTTTGCCTTGGGCCCCCTCCTACTATCATTTGGACCATAGTGGCTTAGAAGCAATCAAACAATCCTTACCCCAAGATCCTGTCTGAATTTACTTTCTGTCTTAGTTATATGATAACATCACTACTCCTCCAGTGAAATAAGGATCTCTCACTCCCTCTGTGGTCACTACTCCTTTGCAAGATTAGCATGGAACAAAAAAATTTGTTCAAATCTTCAGGAAATAAAAATGACCCATAGATTCAGCAAGGTATTGATAATGCTTTTAAAGAGGACTAATGGTAGTTGGTCGGACATGGGGAAAGGGTTAGGCTGAGTTGAATAATACTGAGTCTCTCTTCCAATCTCCTCAAAACTGAGATCCTCATTACGGACCTATTGGAGGAGGAAAGACAATCATCATAGACAATGGTCCTGGTGACATGTGGCCATTGCTTATGAGAGGAAAATTTTGTTCAGAAAAAAAAAAGATCAGGCATATGCAGTTGGTTTCCAACAAATTTTTCTTATCTTTCCCTAGTTTATATTAATTTGTTTTGCAACATATTTCTCCAGTTTTTTAAAATATCATTTTCACAACATTCTAGTGTGTCTGAGTATTTCTTTGCAAAGTTCAACTTCAAATCAACTTTATTGTTTTCATTTATACATAGAAGTTTCTGAAGTTAAAATTTGTATTCCTTTAAGAAGTGGGTCAATTTTACTTGAAGATACTTTTGTGCCAATCTGTGGGCATGTACTAAAAATTAATAATTTAAAGTGCCCACAGATTAGCAGCTGCACTCACT
>JAJPUD010006299.1:65483-99354 GCA_023553655.1 Myrmecobius fasciatus | reverse complement strand
AAAAAAAAAGCATGTCATTGATGGGAAGGAATTTACATTCTAAGCAGAAAAACATGACTATGTGTAGAGATAGAGTTAGAGGCTTGACCTGTGATTTTACTGGTGTAAGGAGCATCCTGGTGAGACATCTACTTCTACAATCCAAAACTTACCCTGCAAATTACAATCTTAAACAGCTGCCTAGAACATTAAGAGATAGTAAGTGACTTATTTGGAGTCACACAGTCAGTACATGTCAGAAGTGAAATTTAATCTATGTCTTCCTAGCTCTGAGACTGGCCTTCTATCCATTGCATAACTCAATGCAAAGTACAGAATGTCCCAAAAGTCTCTTAGTATAGTCAACTGCACTAACACACTTATGGGACATCTTGTATATACAAAACAAATACGAAGTAATTTCAAGGTTACAGGATACCAGAACATAAGGGAGATAAGTAAAACTTTCTTAGGAGGTGGTATTTGAACTGAGTTTTGGAAGAAGCTTAGGGATTCTCAGAAATGCAAGCTAAAGTGGAAGGTGCACAGCCTCTGCAAATTCATAGAGATAGAATTTTTAATATAATGTGTGAGAACAGGAGCCCATTTTAACTGAAATGTAGAACTTGCAAAGGGTTGTAATGTTTTGATGTCTGAAAGGTAAGTAAAAAACAAATTGTGAGGCTAAACAGGGGGATTTATGCTTTATTCTAAAGGCAGGAGATAATTCCCAAATCTTTTCAAATGGGGAAGTGACATGGTTAGAATAGGATGCTTGAAACATAACTTTGGCAGCTAGGTAAAGAAAGAATTTGAGAGGGGAAAGACTAGAGGCAGGAAACCCAATTAAGAGGTTGCTGCAATAGGTAAGAAGTGATGAAGGTCCAGCCTAAAGTGGTGGCCACTAAGTTGGTGGAGAGAAGGGGACAGATACAAGAGATGTCATGGAAGCCAAATAGACAAGACTTTACAAATGATAGGATAATGAGGGAAGGGGTGAAGGAGAACAAAGAATCTAGGATGACTGCAAATTTTCAGATTGGGTTTTGATTGGAAGAACTGTATTGCATTTGCCATAAATAGGGAAGTTAAGAAAAAAGGATGAAATTTAGGGGAAGTTTAATGAGTTATATTCAAGCCCATGTTGCTTTTGAGGTGCCGATAGCATGTCCATTTGGCAAAATCCAATAAGTAGTTGGTAATGTGGAACTAGAATTCAAGAAATAGGTATGAGCCAGATTGTGTGTGTGTGTGTGTGTGTGTGTGTGTGTGTGTGTGTGTGTAAGTATAGGTAGCACTATTCTGATATGCTTCCCCAACTCATTTACAACCCCATCGCCCAAAGGACAGCTATGTTAAATTCCAGGTTCTGTCTGGATCTGCCTTTCTAAAATTATTGAACTCAGAAGGTTCCTTTTCCATGATGTGTCTATTTTTAATAATTAGATAACATGGTATAACATGAAAAGTGATCTCCCCCATAAATCTATATGTTATATTCCTCCACACTTATTTCATTAGTAGGAAGAATAAGCACACACATATAGAGTACACTAGTAAAAAGATAAATACATAGGGAACACATATGACCAAAGTAATTCCTACCTCTAGCCTGCATGACCACAATGTCTTCTTTCCTCTCATGGTATCATCACACTGCTCCCAAAACTGAGAGAGGGGATAGTCCCCAGGAGAAAAAGGTGTTCAACCTTGTCAAATGCCACAGAGTTCAAGAAAGCTAGACTAAAATAAAAGACTTTTGGATTGGACGATTAATTAAGAAATCATTGATAATTTAGGGGAAAGAAATTTCAGTTTTTCCATTCAGGCATTTCAGATACGTCCTGAGGAAAGAAAATTAGATTGAAAGAAATTAAGAAGTGAGTGGGAGGAGAGAAAAGAAGGACAAGTGCAGTAAGATTTATCTATCTAGGTGTTTAGCTATAAAAGGGAAATATATGTGTGTATATATATATATATGTACATATATATATATAATTTGAGGAGATTATTGGAGATTTTTAGTTCATTATGAGGGTAAAAGTGTTAAGGATAAAGGAGAGGAGCACATTTGCAGCCAGCATTGAGTCAGTACTTAAAATGAGATTAAAGATTAGTCAGTAACAGGGGATAATTGGGTATAAATTCTGCCAGAGGAGACAGAAGGTAATAGGATCAAGGATAAAAGTAGGTCTTATGTAGTGATTTGGAAGACTAACTTTTCATCAGAAACTGGAGTAAAGAATGAAATAATATGGATAATCTCAAGGAGTAAATTATGACAAAATAGGTAAAATGAGGTTGCTCTGTTTTATAAAATATAAAGGTCCTCAGAGGCAGTGATGGGAGATACTTGAGAAAAAGAAAAAAAGTAAAAAAAAAAAATAACAACTATTAAGAATGTGGCAAGAACAAATAATCAATAGATGTTAAAAAATTGCTTCAATAATATCTGTGACCCCATTTGGGGATTTCTTAGCAAAGACATTAAGAATGATTTGTCATTTCCTTCTCTAACTCATTTGACAAATGATGAACTGGGGCAGAATCAAGAGATCACACAGCTAGAAATAGTCTAAGGCTGCATTTGGACTCAAGTTCTCTTAATTCCAAGGCTGTTATTCTATCCACTGTCACCTAACTGCCTGAAGAAAATCACTTAGGGAAGAGTAAAATAATTATCTTTTGACAATGAAGGTAGTGGTATTTAATGATGTAAAATGCAGTAAATCAAATCCATATGGTTAAAATGATTTCCTCTAGCCCAATATGGAAGCATATGAATATCTGTAGAGGGGGTATATGGTAAAAAATAATCGAAGACTGGGGATAAGCAAAGAATGAGCAATGATAAGATGAAAGATCAAGGGATTCTAGAACAGAGAACAGAGTGATGTGGTTAACTATAGGGTCAAAACTGGAAAGGGAAGAAGGTGAGACCAAAGGAAAAGGGATGACTTGGTCCAGCAGTCAGTCATTAAACATTTATTAAGAACCTACTATGTGGGGTCAGCTAGGTGATCCAGTAGATGAAGCACCAGCCCTGGAATCAGGAGGAACTGAGATCAAATCCAGTCTCAGATACTTGACACTTAATAGCTGTGTAACTGTAGGCAAGCCACTTAACCCTATTTGTCTCAACAAAAAAGAAGGGAGGGAGGGCATAAGGAAGAACATACTATGTGCCAGATATTGTGGTAAGGCAAAAGACAATTCCTGTTCTCAATTAGCTCAGTCTAATTAGAGAGATAAGAGAAAACTATGCATAATCAAGATATAGATGGGATAAATTGGAAATAATCAAAAGAATTAAGGAATATTGGGAAATACTTACTCCCGGTAGTGAAATTTTCACTGTGGCTCAAAGGAATCCAGGTAAGCAAGGAGGTGGAAATAAGGAAAGAGAACATGCCATGGTCATGGAGGACAGCCAGTGAAAATGCCCCTAAGTTATGAAATGAAATGTCCTGTAGAAAGAATAGCAATGAATCCAATATCACTGGATCATAAAGAAAAGTAGAAGGAGGAGCCATTGTAAGATGCTACAAAAAAGGGAAAGGCAGGTTAAGAAGAAGTTTGAATGCCAAACTAATTTTATATTCCATTTTAGAAGTGATAGAGAACTACTGAGGGATGAAGACATTGAAAATCATGAAGGTAAACAACAGATTGAATATGTATGAATGAATAACAGATTTAGGAGTGATATAGCTGAATCTGTTTCACAGATGCATTGTACTTCATAAATGCTTCTTATAATAAATAAATGACAGAATGACTTCTTAGAATAATTAGTAATTTAGGAAAATACAGAAGTCATCAATGAGTCAGTTATTTCAAAAATTAGAGGGAACTTTTTTCTTGGTATTTTGTGATGTAGATAGAGTTTGCTCACACAAAAAATATTTGGGTACCCAATTAATCTTAGGTGAGAGATAAATTAATCACAGGAAAATCAATCTTTATAATTCCCTACTTTTCTCTCCCTCCATTCCCTGATACTTCAATTATACTCTAAGGCAGATGAAAAAAAAAAAACAGAATTTTTTAATCATGGATATCCAAGATAGAGAAAAGAAAAGGAAGTTTCCAGATTTTACTATTAAATATATCAATACATTAACAAACATTTATCGTGTGTCTATATGAAAGACACATGATAGGTACTAAGGAAAATGCAAAGAAATTTAAGACAAAGGTCCTTCCCTGAAAGAATTTTCATTCTAATATAGTTAGCATTTATAATATATATATATAATTATAATTATGTAAATTATAATATAGCTAGCTCCTTAATATTTGCAAAAGATTCTATAAATATTATCTCATTTTTTTCTCACAACAATACTGGGAGTTAGATGCTATTGTAATTCCCATTTTCTAGATGAGGAAAATAAGGAAGATATAGGTTAAGTGATCTACCCAGGGTAACATAGCTAGTGTCTAAGACCAGATTTCTACTCAGGTTTTCCTGATTCCAATTTCACCACTCTATCCCACCTTACATCA
This sequence comes from Myrmecobius fasciatus, assembly GCA_023553655.1. Classification (NCBI taxonomy): domain Eukaryota; kingdom Metazoa; phylum Chordata; class Mammalia; order Dasyuromorphia; family Myrmecobiidae; genus Myrmecobius; species Myrmecobius fasciatus. Next base: position 94,866 of record JAJPUD010006299.1, on the reverse strand, counting down.
TTTACCACCTTCAATTTAGTTGAAGAAGAAAAGATATACATACTTAAAGGATTTAAATAACAAGTAAGAGATAATTCTGGTTAAGATGATAATATGAAAAGAAAAGGATCATAAGAAACCCATATCTTTCACATATGCTCTATACAATATCTAAAAATACATGAGAAAAATCAATGATTAAGATGAACAAAGAGGAAACAGTGGTAGACTTCTCTGTCCAAAAGATGGTGGTCCAAAGCACTCAGGGATACTGACAAGGGATCCAAAACAATGGCATGGAATCTGTAAGCACTTTGAGTTCACAGTCGTGTGGTGAAATGATTGGGAACTTGATCTCACAGGGTTTGAAGCCAGCAAATACTGTGAGCAGAGATGCGAGCAGAGATGTTGAACCCAGGTTGTTCTCACAGGGGCACTTAACCCAAAAAAAAAAAAAAAAAAAACACACACAACCAAACAAACAAAAAAACCCAGAGGAAAACTTAGAAGGCAAGTACAAGTACAGCTGGTTTGGTATTGCAGTATTTACTTGAATGCATACTTAAAAATTTTTATACCTAGTAAAAGTTCATAGCTTCATATAGAATCTTTTTTTCCTATACATTGGGAACAATACAGATAGTTATACATTAATTCAAGAATGGCTAAATAAATTGTGGTACATCAAAGTAAGGGATTATTACTGTGCTATAAGAAATGATGAATACAATGAATCAGAGATAGAAGGTCCAAGTTAGTCATACAATGCACATATTTTCAGACCTTTGTGATATATTGATCAGAAGGTTTTTTTTCTTTTTTATGTCTTTAAAGCATATTATTTGTTATATGTGTTTTATGGGATGGTTCTCGGTTAGGGAGAAGAAAGATATACTGAGAGAAATTATGGTGATGTAAAAAAATTATTTTAGAAAGAAAATGAATTATCTTTCTTGAAAAAGAAATAACTGCTACATCTTAAAATATCAATCTACATGCAACTGGGCTTTGTATATATCCAGATTAGATAAGATTCAGGCACCTGCATGGAAGATAATAAAGATTTTCTACCAAAGACTTTCTTTTCTTCCTTGAACTAAACCATGAATTTAATCCCCTTCCCCTCCAGAAACTGAAGTGGTTTGGGAGAGGGGGAATTATGACCTCAACAGGAGGAATGCTTCTATGTTCTTGAGGGTAATCAACAAGCCAAAAACCCTTTGGTGAGTTAGGGAATTGTCTATCCTAAGCATGGGGAAAATTCCCTCATCAGAATGAGTGGATGAAAACAATTTCTTCCAAAGACTACAAAGGTGGCTGAAGCAGGCACTGTGGATCTAATAGGGCTTGATCAGACATGGAAGAAGCAAAGATCATCTGCTGCATTGCCAGTCATCTTGACTTTTGTGTTGCTACTGGTCTTTGATGACTCTCGAAGAAAGAGTAAGACTGACAACATTGTGAATCTATGCCCTACTTAAATCCAATTCACATACAATTCAAACCATCACCTAATGATGGCATTGGTCCTCCTCAAAAATAAAGATAAACAATAACAATAATTGAAGTAAATATTGCTTTATAAAAATGAATCTCACTATTAAATGATTTAATGAAATTTGTATTATGGGGACCCATTAAAAGTGGAGGAACACAATTGGCATGTGCCAGTGGCAGAGTCTATATGCCTCCAAATCTCCTTTAAGGATACCAGCAAACATTGGGGAGGGACATCAAAGTAAAAATTGTTAGATATAATTTTACTTTAAAAGAATTACTTGTAGAGGGGAAAATTTTTATTTGAAAAATCTGTCCCATTAAAAATTCCAGAAATTGGGGCAGCTAGGTAGCACAGTGGATAGAGCACCAGCCCTGAAGTCAGGAAGACCTGAGTTCAAATGTGGTCTCAGACACTTAACATTCCCTAGCTGTGTGACCCTGGGCAAGTCATTTATCCTCAATTGCCTCAGTTAAAAGCAAAAAAAAAAAAAAAAAAAATTAAAAAATTCCAGAAATTTATCAATTTGTTTATTTGAGAGGCAATTTGGTAAAATAAGTAGTATTAGTCTTGGAGTCTAAAAGTCTTATGTTAGAATCCCCCTTCAGGCACTTAATAGCAGTGTGACACCAGACAAGTCTCTTTGACCCTTCTCAGACTCAATTCCATCTATAACACAGGGATGATAATAGCACCTACCTCACAAAGTTGTTTTAAGGATAAACTAAGATACTATACATAAATTGTTTTGCAAACCATAAGGTATTATATAAATGTTAGCTTTTCCCTTTAATACAGGACCTAGAAAGCAGAGTGGGGGAAATATATGTTAACACTAGATATCAGCTATAATACTACTTTGATACTTAGACTGATTTGGATTTTACAGCAGGACTATGTAGATAGTCCTACATATTCAGCCTAAGAAGGATCTGCTATATGCTTGTCAAACACCAGGACCAGAAAAGAGTCTGAATAGAAAATGAGACAAGTAATAAGGCAAGTTAAGTTAGGACCAGATTTTTTGGCACAATAAATCCTTCTCTTTTCTTTTCCTTCCCTTCCCTCCTCTTCCCTGCCCTGCCCTTCTCTTCCCTTCACTTCCCTTCTCTTACTTTCCCTTTCCTTCCCTTTGATTCCCTACCTGGAATCAAAAAGACTTGAATTCAAATTTAGCCTCAGATACTTACTAGATAGATCAATTAAGTCAATTAACTTCAACCTGCCTCAGTTTCCTCAATGGTAAAATGAGGGTCATATTAGCATTTTATCTCCCAGGACTATTGTGAGAATCAAATGAAAACATAGAGTAGGCACTATATAAAAGCTTGTTCCCTTCCTAGTTACTAAATTCAAGATGTTGAAATAATCAAGAAAGCCAATTCTGAAGTCCAGATGTAGTCCAGGTGACAAATCAGATCTCCCTGCTTCTGTCCTTTTTCCTTCCTTCAAAGTCTATTCTTCAAATAACTGCTAAATGCTGTTCCTAAAGGACAGATCTGACCAAATTATTCCTTTGTCCCATAGCATTCAATAGAACAACCTTGCCTATAGGATTGTTTGGGTGATTTCAAAACCATTTGGTGCTTTGCTGGCCATAACTACATATGAAAAGACAGGAATGTGGCTAGGCAGGTAAGGAAGGCAATCTTGCCCTTGGGGCTTATTTTTTGCTTCTGTGCCTTCTTCCCATCCCCACCTCCCCACATTCATCTACATGGTAAAACACAAAAGGTTTAGAGTAGGGAAAAAAAAAAAGACTGTGGCACCCTAAACCCCAGAGCTATTTGGTAATTATTAGAATAGTCTTTACAAGGTTAATTACAAGGTATAGTCTAGACTTCAGAGATTAAAATTAGGAAATATACAAAAGGCTCACTATGAGCTAGAGTGAAGTTGTTCACCAACACATCAAGCCCAATGATCAGGAATTTTAGTCCAAAGAAAAATCAGATATGTACCTGAAGACATTTACCACTTAGCTAGAAATATTTCCATTCTTAGACTGATGAGAAGTCTCTGATCTGTACCTTTAGAAGAATCTAGTTACACATCAAAGACTTCTCATCAGTCTAAGCCATGATGGAAAGAATCTAAGGCTTTACCCATAGGATTTTGACTGGTCTATGGCTGGGAGAGTGACTTTTCTGAAAATGCTTTTATAACTGTCTGGCTTTTGATATAAAATGGGACAACAATCTCTATTCTTCTTGTGAGGATGAAAAGGCACTATAGTCAAGTACAGCTGAAGAAGGTAAAAGCTGAAAGCAAAGAACCTTTCTACTCCAACCACCATCCTGAGGGGACCATTCCCTATAGCAGGACTGCATAGCATGCGGTAGTGACCAATAGAAGAGTAATATATATTCAGTAGAAGAATAACAAGCAGAGGAGCACCCAATGAGGCATCAAAGATGACCAAATAGCAAAGTCCATAGGAAAAGAATCCAGGAGAGCCATATCCAATTAGACAGGGATGTTTAAGTAACATAACCAGTGTAAACCAGTAAGGAGCAGGCCTAGTAGGGAATACAGTGAGCTCACTAGCAAACATGAGCAACCCTTCATGATTAGCCATAAAGAGTGATACTATAAGTAAATTAGAAGGACAAAGATCTCTTTTGTCTCTCAGATCTGTGGAGAAGGAAGAAATTTGTGGCCAAAGGAGAACTAGAGTACATTATGGAATGCAAAATGGATAATTTTGATTATATTAAGTTAAAAAGTTTTTGTACAAACAAAACTAATGCAGACAAGATTAGAAGGGAAACAGTAAACTGGGGGGGGGGGAATTTACATCCAATGGTTCTGATAAAGGCTTCATTTCTAAAATATATAGAGAATTGATTCAAATTTATAAGAATACAAGCCATTCTCCAATTGATAAATGGTCAAAGGATATAAACAGACAATTTTTAGATGAAATTAAAACCATTTCTAGTCATATGAAAAAATTCTCTAGATCACTATTGATCAGAGAAATTCAAATTAAGACATCTGTGAGGTACCACAACACACCTCTCAGATTGGCTAAGATGACAGGATAAGATAATGATGAATGTTGGAAGAGATATAGGAAAATTGGGACACTAATACATTGTTGTTGGAGTTGTAAACAGATCCAACTATTCTGGAGAGCAATATGGAACTATTCTAAAAGGCTATCAAACTGTGCATATCCTTTGATCCATTAGTGTCTCTACTGGGCCTGTATCCCAAAGAGATCATAAAAAAAGGGAAAAGAACCCAAGTGTGCAAAAATATTTGTAGCAGCCTTTTTGTAGTGTCAAGAAACTGGAAACTGAGTGAATGTCCATATGTTGGGGAATGGCTGAATAAGTTATGGTATATGAATGTTATGGAATATTATTATTTTACAAGAAATGATCAACAGAATGATTTCAGAAAGGCTTGTAGAGACCTAGTGCTAAGAGAGGTGAGTAGAACCAAAAGAGCATTGTAAATAGTAACAAGATTATACAATGATCAGTTCTAATGGACTTTGCTCTTTTCAAATGCAAGGTGATTCAGGCCAATTCCAATGGTCATGTGATGGAGAGAGCCATCTGCGCCCAAGAAAGGACTGTGGGGACTGAGTATGGATCACAACATAGTATTTTCACTTTTGTTATTGTTGTTTGCCTGCAAATTGTTTTCTTTCTCATTCATTATCCTTTTAGATCTGATTTTTTTTGTGCAGCATGATAATTGTGGAAACATGTTTAGAAGAATTGCACATGACAAGTGGAAGAAATTACTAGAGATGAAATTGATAGGTTTGATTTTTTTAGAGATGAAAAAGTTTTGCACAATAAAAAACAATAACTAACATTAAAAAACAGATGGGCAAAAGAGAAATATACATAGTAAATAGATTAGATAAATTCTGGCATCCCAAATTCATAAGATGTTAATTAATATCCTTAAAAGTAATGCACACTCTCCAATCAAGCAGTGCTCAAAGATATGAACAGTTTTTGAAATATAAAATATGAACTTTTAATAACTACATGAAATAAATCTCAAATTCACTATAAATAAGGAAGAAAGAGTGGTAGAGTGGAAAGAATATTGAATTTTGAGTCTTGAGTTGGAGGGCCTGAGTTCAAAGCAGACTAAAATCTTATTCATTCCAAATACCACTTTTAGAAATAAGAACATTTAAAATTATCCTCATCTGACATAAGTGCTATATCAAACATTGAGGTTTAAAACTACTTTACATTTGTTATCTCATTTGCTCCTCACAGCAACCCTGTGAAATAGATACTATTATCCTAACCATTTTACAGATGAGAAAATTAAAGTTGTGACTTGCTCAGTGTCAGCCACTGTGATTTACCTAGCTAAAGTATTGGACTAAGCTAAAAGAGAGACTTTTGACAGTTTTTCTCTCGTCAGTTCTAAAACAATGGCTTGGTCCTTTCTCTCCCAATAGCCCAAGAAGGACTCCTCTTTTAAAGTAATTAGGGTAGTGACCCAACAAGCACTCCGGCTTGAGGCTCTTGATTGACCTAAAAATAGCAGCCTCTTTGCCAGAGTCCTGAAGGGATTAGGATAATGAGCCAGTTAGAGAGAAGTAAGAGTTCTCTTTGATTACTTGAAAGTCACCAGAGACCAGCAGAGGAAGAACTCTTGAGGGAAGTAGTCACAGACAGATTGCATAATTTTAGGGAAATGATTGTACAAGGGTATGCCCAAAAAGAATAAGGGATCATTGTGTTGTTTTGCTGCAAGATGCTAACCTTACCTTACCCTAAATGCCTTATAACTATGTTTGATCATATTTTCCCCATTCAGGATTCTTAATAAAAGTTACTTCAAAAATGTCTTGTGCTAGAGATACATGTCTTGAGAGTATGCAGGGACTCTGTACCTTTGGACATTTCTCCAGAATGATATTTGGAATAGAATTAAAATTAATCAAAATTGTTTCTGTTTAGGCTTATAGTGTACAGTTTTAGAATTTTTTTGGATACAACCCTATTATGTAATTGTCAATAAATCACATAAACCTTCTGGACCTCAGTTTTCTCCTATATAAAATTAGGGGGTTGTTCTATATTTTATAATAGACTTCCAACTGTAATCTAGGACCCAATGATCCTGAGAAATACAAATCAAGACAATTTTAGGATGCTACCTTACATCTATGTTTTTTTTCCCAGTTATTTCCCTTTTAAATTCAACTTTCTTGGATTTGTTTTATGCAAAAACTTTTTAAGATTGTATAACCAAAATAAATCATTTTATATTTTGAGATCCTTTCTATGCCTGTCTGGTTATGATGTTTTATATGTATATATGATAGGTAATTTTTTTCATGTTTCTCTCATATGTTTATGATGTGACATTTTTATATCATGGTCATAGATCCATTTATCTTAGTGCAAGATGTAAAATACTTATTTTAGATCTAATTTCTTCCACACTACTGTCCAGTTTTCCCAGCATTTTTTTGTCAAATAGTAAGTTTTCATCTCAGTATCTAAGATCTTTGTGTTAGTCAAATACTACAATACTAAATACATTTTCTTCTGTATTTTGTGTAGCTAATATGTTCCACTGAACAATGTCTCCATTTTTTAACTATAACTGCTTTATAGTATATTTTCAGATATAACCTGCTTAGCCATTCCTTCTTTTCATTATTTCCTCTTGAGATTCTAGGGCTTTTTTGCCTTCATATAAATTTGTTATTTTGTTTCTAATTCTATAGTTCTCCTTTGGTAGTTTGGGATGTTAAATAATTTAGTTAATTTAATTAATACTGTCATTTTTATTATACTGGCTCATCCTATCCAAGAATAATTAATATTTTTCTAGTAATTTAGTTCTATCTTTATATCTCCCAATAGTAGATTCAGTTGTATTTATGTGACTCTAGTGTTATATTGGTAGATGTTATTATTCAGTCATTCAAGTTGCATCCTACAATTCATGATCTCATTTTGGAGTTTTCTTGGCAAAGATACTGGAACAGTTTGCCATTTCTTTCTCCACCTCATTTTGAGGAAAATAGTGTTAAGTGACTTCTCTGGGTCACACAGCCAGGAAATATCTGAGGAACGATTTGAACATAGATCTTCTTGACTCCAAGGATTGGGCTCTATCCACTATGCCACCTAGCTACCCATATCAATACGTAGACAAATATTTTAGACATTCTGTGGTAGTTTTAAATGGAATGTTTCTTTCAGTCTCTTCCTCTTCCTTACTATTTTTTATTGGTATTATATAGAAATGGTGATGATTTGTATGGATTTAGTTTTAAAGTTATGAATTCTTTTAATTATATTTTATTTAGTTAACTCTGCATTATTCTTTAAGTACACTACCTTTAAAAAATGATAATTTATTTCCTCTAGCCTATATTTATTCCTTAAATTTATTTTTCTTATTTTATTGCTATATCCAGCATTTCTAGTACTAAAAAGGGTATTTCCAACAACATAAAGTTAAAACTACTTTGCACAAACAAATACAATAATGCTAAGATTAAAAAAAAAATTGAGAAAAATCACTGCCATAAGTTTCTCTAATAATGTCCTTGTTTCCAAGATATGTAAAAAGCTGACTCAAATATACAAAAGTAAGTCATTCTCTAATTGATAAATATTCTAAGCATATAAACAAAGCAATTTTCAAAATAAGAAGCCCAACTTATTAATAATCTTTTGAAAAACTGTTACAAATTACTACTAATTAGAGAATTGCAAATTTAATTGATTTTGAGATTCAATCTCACATCCATTAGAGTAGCAAAGGTGACCAAAAAATGAAAATGATAAATGTTGAAGGAGCTATGACAAAACAAAAACTATTGGTGGAACTCTGTATTAGTATAACTATTCTGGAAAGCAGCTTGAAATTCTAGCCCAAGAGTTACTAAACATTGTGTGTCCTTTGACCCAGCTATACCACTATTCCTTCCACGAAAAAAAATTACAAAAAGAGGAAAAGGTCTTATATGCACAAAAATATTTATAGCAGCTTTTCTTGAAGTAACAAAGAACTGGAAACTAAGGGGATGCCCATCAATTGAGAGGTGGATAAATAAATTATGAAATATGAATATAATTATTATGTTACTGTGCTATAAAAATGAGGAAATGGATAATTTCAAAGAGATTGGACTTAGATGATCTTATCCACAGTGAAACAGGTGCAAAAGACCAGTTGATACCATAATATCAATATTTTCAAAATTAATGACATAATTTTGACTTAAAGTTTTACATTATTATTTATTATATTATATTATATTTATTTTTGACATTAGTTTTGTAAACTGATGAAGAATGAAATGCCCAGAACCAGAAGAACAATTTATAAAATGACACTAAAAAGACAAAGATTTTGAAAGATGTATAAACTATGATCAATACTGTGGCTATTCACAATTCTATAAGACTAATGCTGAAATATATTCTCAATCTCCTGAAAAAGATTTAATAGATTTAGGATGCATAATAATATATATTTTTGCATATAGACAGTGAGGAAATTTGTTTTGCTTACTAAGCATTTTTGTTACAAGGAATTTTATTTTTCTTTCTTTTTTTTTTTTTTAATGGGAGGAAGAAAAAAGAAAAGTCTTTGGTGGCAAAAACTTTTTTCCAAAAAAACAATTTTAAAAAATAGAGAGGGGACAGTACTACAGATGTGGAATGTTACATTCACTGTCAGATGAAGTTACTGGGGCTTCTTAATGTTTTGCTTAAAGGTTTTATTTTGTTGCAACAGACGTCTTAGGGAAACAATGTACAAATGTTTGTAATGTAAAAACAAAGTATCAAAAAATTTCTTAAAAACAAAACTAGAATGGCAAAAATAGAAAAAGAAAATTATAGCATTCATTTTGGCAAGGAGGTAGAGAAAGAGGCAGATTGTTATTGGTTGTGGCAGAACAATATGGTAATATACTACAAGTCATAAATTGATTTTACAATCTGTGATAAAAATAAAACACCTCTCTAGTTTGGGGTCTCACAGTCAGATAACAAGCATTTATAAGCTATGTGTGTTCTTGACACATTTTCTCCTCCTGTCTAGTACCCCTTTACCCATCTTTCCTCTCTCCTCCCTCCTTTTTCTGGAAATTGTCTTCACAGTCAATCCTCAGCATCTCCCTGCCTGTGATATGAATGATGGAAAACCAATCAGACAAGCCTAATGTACTATTGAAGAGTTGATAGCTGACACCTTGATTTGAAAAATTGGTATGCTTCTTTTCTTAAATAACAGTTCTTTCCTTAAATGACATTTTAAACTTTCCTTTATGTGAGTTTAAATGCATCAAAATATAAACCTATCCTTTTCATGAAACCTCTCTTAATTCCCCAAATGGTTGAAATTATTGGGAAATAATTCCTTACTAGAGATGGGATAATTAATATACTAGTAATCTACTTGATGTATGATCTCATCAATTCAGGATCCTCAATAATTTCATCATTTCCCATCCCATCACTACTGTCCATTCCATAGGACTCTTGATCAGATTCTCCTAGAAGTACTACAGGAAATCCACCCAACACACTGGAAACTTTTCTTTCACCTAACATTCCAAGAATTCCAATGGAGCACCCTGGATGAGTATCTGTCATTTCTCATTCTTGCCAGCACAACTGCTCTCCCTTTATTACAATTAATTCTTTAAAAAAAAATTTTTGCTACCAAAGAGTTTTCTTTAAACTATTTCTGTTTTTAATTTATTTGTCAGCATTGGCCCTAAAGCCAAGAGGGCCTGAGTTCAAATGTGACCTCAGACATTTGACAACTACTAGCTGTGTGATTTTGGGCAAGTCACTTAACTCCAATTGCGTGCAATAATAATAATAGTTTATTTGTCAAGGCAATAGGATTAAGTGACTCACCCAAGGTCACATAGCTAGTAATTGTCAAGAGTCTGAAGCCACATTTGAACTCAGGTCCTCCTGACTTCATGGCCATGTTCTATCTACTGCTGCTTCTCACAGTTTCTTGATGTCATCTTTTACTCCTGGTCCTCAACATTCTTCAGTGGCCATATGTTGCAACCCACTTACATCCACCACATAGCCTCTATTACCCTCTGTATGCTACTTATTTTTAATTCTTCAAAGGCAGTTGAATTCCCTGATTCTGGTATGTTTTGTAAAAGATCAGATAAACTTGCCTTTCTACTCCATTCTTTATCCCACAAGTGCAAATGATCCTCCTGTTTTATACTTCCCCTTTCCTGTCTAGTTTTTTTCCCTGTTACTGTTTCTAACTGTGTGTCTTTGTCTCTGTCTCTCTATGTCCCTATGTCTCTCTGTCTCTTTCTGTTTCTATCTCTCTGTCTCTCTCTGTCTCTGTATCCCTCCCTCCCTCCCTCTCCATTTCTTCCTCCTCCCCCTCTTTCTCTCTTTTTCTCTCTCTCTTCCCCTCCCCCTCTCTCCCTCTTTCTCTCTCTCTCTGTCTCCCTCTCTCTCTATTCTGTCTCTTTCAGTGTGGCACTCCACAAAGTGGAAGGAAAAATAAGATTGAGTCTCTATCAAACTTATTGCTTAAGAAGCCTTTTTTTTTTAACCATAAATGATGAGGGTTATGGCCCTTAGAAGTCTTGAAAAATAAAGAAAAGGCCATTAGGCCTTGCAACAGACCTAGAAAACAAAGGTGAGATTGAAATTCTAACTTTTTGCCTCCATTTCTCTCCATGAAGAGAACAAACTTCTATCCAAAAACTATCAGTATGCCTTGCTGAACTGTAATGTCATTTGACAGAAAGGCCTCACCAGATTTCCAGGTCTGCAAGCAGATCCTGGGATAGAGATCCTTGGGAATATAGTATTTTTATGGATGAGTCTTCTAATTTGTGCCTCAAGACCCCAGTCTCTGTTTCCCTTTTGCAAAAAAAAAAGTCTAGTCTCCCTCTCTAAAATCTAGACTCCTTTGACCTTCCTCATAGGCGCTACTATAATCCACCTTTTGTCCAACCTTGCCCAGAGGTAATCAATAGAACTCTCTGTGCAACTGGAGATTGCGTCAATCAGATTGACAGTACACAAGAATGGGTCTATCCTCCCCTGAGAAGTCATATTTGCTCATAACTTGAGATAAAGAAGAAAAATTTTCTTGACTCTTCTGTCTTTCTAAGAAAGGAGCAGGTAAATTAGCTTAAATCTCTTTTAATAACATTTGGGAGGATCTTCCTTTGCTTCTAGATCTAGTGTGGAGAAAGTGACCTTCCTACATCTATAACTTTCCTTCTCTCTGGAGAGTACAGTTATACTTTAGCAAGAACAGTTAACTTTTTTTTTTTAAGATGTTATCTCAATATTTCTTTTTTTTTTTCCTCCTTCATTTTTTTTTAATTGAAGCTTTTTATTTGTATAACATATGTATGGGTAGTTCCCCAACGTTGATCCTCACAAAGCTTTCCATTACAAATTTTACCCCCAGTCCCCTACCCTCCCCTAGATGGCAGGAAGTCCACCACATGCTAATAATGTTGAAATGCTTGAGAAGTTATGCAAGAAAAATCCTATCTACAAGAAAAAAAAAAAGAATCAGAGAAAGGCAACACAATGCAAACAAATGTCAGTAGAGATCATGAAAATATTACGTTGTGGTCCATATTTCATTTCCCTCTCTCTGGGTGTATATGGTTTTCTTCAGTGAACAATTGGAACTGGTTTGAGACAATTCTTTGTTGCAGAGAGCCATGTCCATCAGAATTGATCATCATGTAATACTGTTGTTGCTGTGTATGATGATCTCCTGGTTCTGCTCGTTTCACTCAGCATCAGTTCATGCAAGTCTCTCCAGGCCTCTCTGAAATCGTCCTGCTGGTAGTTTCTTACAGAGCAATAATATTCCATAACATTCATATACCATAATTTATTCAGCCACTCTCCAATTGATGGGTATCCCTTCAGTTTCCAGTTTCCAGCCACCACAAAAAGGGCCACCACAAACATTCTTGCACATGTGGGGCCCTTTCCCTCCTCTAAGATCTCTTTGGGATATAGGCCCAGTAGAAACACTGCTGGGTCAAAGGGTATGCACAGTTTGACAACTTTTTGGGCATAGTTCCAAGTTGCTCTCCAGAATGGTTGGATCCGTTCACAGTTCCACCAACAATGTATCAGTGTCCCAGTTTTCCCACATCCCCTCCAACATTCGTCGTTATCTTTTCCTGTCATTTTAGCCAATCTGACAGGTGTGTAGTGGTATCTCAGAGTTGTCTTAATTTGCATTTCTCTGATCAATAGTGATTTGGAGCAACTTTTCATATGACTAGAGATGGTTTTAATTTCATCATCTGAAAATTGTCTGTTCATATCCCTTCACCACTTATCTATTGAAGAGTGGCTTGAATTCTTATATATATGAGACAATTCTCTATAAATTTTAGAAATGAGACCTTTATCAGAACCATTAAATGTAAAGATGATTTCCCAATTTGATGCTTCCCTCCTAATCTTGTCTGCATTTGTTTTGTTTGTACAGAAACTTTTTAACTTAAAATAATCAAAATTATCCATCTGGTGTTCAATTAGGAGTTCCAGGTCTTCTTTGGACATAAATTTATTCCATCTCCACAGGTCTGAGAGATAAATTATATTACGTTCCTCTAACTTGCTTACAAAGTCCCTCTTTATATCTCGATCATGAACCCATTTAGATCTTATCTTGGTATGTAGTGTTAGGTATGGGTCAAGCCCTAATTTCTTCCACACTAGTTTCCAATTTTCCCAGCAGTTTTTGCCAAATAGTGAGTATTTATCCCAAAAGCTGGGGTCTTTGGGTTTATCGAATACTAGATTGTTAAGGTTATTGCCTAGATTGTCCTGATATCCTATCCTGTGCCACTGATCGACTGCTCTATTTCTTAGCCAGTACCAAACGGTTTTGATGACCGCTGCTTTATAATATAGTTTTAGATCTGGTACTGCAAGGCCACCTTCATCTGTCTTTTTTTTCATTAATCCCCTTGAAATCCTTGACCTTTTGTTCTTCCAAATGAACTTTGCTACTATTTTTTCTAGATCTATAAAATAATTTCTTGGGAGTTTGATTGGTATGGCACTAAATAAGTAGATTGGTTTGGGTAGTATTGTCATTTTTATTATGTTCGCTCTGCCTACCCATGAGCACTTAATATTTTTCCAATTGATTAGGTCTGATTTTATTTGTGTGGAAAGTGTTTTGTAATTTAGTTCGTATAGTTTCTGACTTTTCCTTGGCAGATAGATTCCCAAATATTTTATCCTATCATCTGCTATTTGGAATGGAATTTCTTTTTGTATCTCCTGCTGCTGAACTTTGTTGGTAATATATAAGAATGCTGATGATTTATGTGGATTAATTTTGAATCCTGCAACTTTGCTAAAGTTGTGAATTGTTTCTAGTAGTTTTTTAGTTGAGTCTCTAGGGTTCTCTAAGTATACCATCATGTCATCTGCAAAGAGTGATAATTTGGTTTCTTCATTACCTACTCTGATTCCTTTTATCTCTTTTTCTTCTCTTATTGCTAAAGCTAACATTTCTAATACAATATTAAATAGTAATGGTGACAGTGGGCAGCCTTGTTTCACTCCTGATCTTATGGGGAATGGTTTTAGTTTGTCTCCATTACATATGATGCTTGCTGATGGTTTTAAATAGATGCTGCTGATCATTTTAAGGCAAAGCCCATTTATTCCTATACTCTCTAGTGTTTTTAATAGGAAAGGGTGTTGGATTTTGTCAAAGGCTTTTTCTGCATCTATTGAGAAAATCATATGGTTTTTGTTAATTTGGTTATTAATATAATTAATTATGCTGATAGTTTTCCTAATATTGAACCAGCCCTGCATCCCTGGTATAAATCCTACTTGGTCATAGTGTACTATCCTGGGGATGACTTTCTGTAATCTCATTGCTAATATCTTATTTAAAATTTTTGCATCAATATTCATTAGGGAAATTGGTCTATAGTTTTCTTTCTCAGTTTTTACCCTACCTGGTTTAGCTATCAGCACCATATCGGTCTCATAGAAGGATTCTGGCAGTATACCTTCTGTCCCTATTTTCTCAAATAGTTTGTGTAGTATTGGAATCAATTGTTCTTTGAATGTTTGGTAGAATTCACATGTAAATCCATCTGGCCCTGGAGATTTTTTCTTAGGGAGTTGGTTAATGGCTTGTTCTATTTCTTTTTCTGATATGGAAGAACAGTTAACTTTTGCAAGTTATAACACTTGTTAAAGAGACAAAGTTTTATATCCAATAGTGCTTTCACACTGTAGTATTAATTACTCTTCTCCCCAAGTCAATTCACATGAAAGATCTGGTGAATGAAGCCTTAACCATTAATAGAGAGTTTCTTAGAGTTCCTGAGGTAATTGCAATGTAAATCTCACCATCTAAGGGAGCTCATTGGCCAGTTACTAAGCCAAAAGCACACATAGAGTTAAAACCCTTCATCTCAGTTACTAGCTGTTGGCAGAAGTCCTTGTTCATCCTCCTCTTCTAAGATTACATTTCTTTTGAAGTGCCCAGTAGAAGCCAGTGAAGAAGATTAATTCAACCAGAGCCCAGAAGATAAAAAACAGCTGTTCACTCTCAATCCATGGTCTTTCTGTGCCTGTATGTCTTACCCCCAAAGATCAGAAAATGAATTTATGATATATTTTGTTGCCCATATAATCTCTGAAGATTTTTATCTCAATTCTCCCTCGAAGAGATGAATCTCAGGTGTTAGCGCAAGGCTATATCTCCCCCTTAAGGTTCTAGAGGTACCCATGAGGAATTGTGAATAATTCTCTACTGCTAGTAGCTCAAGCCCTCAGCAGTGTGCTTCTGTGTGGCCTTAACGTCTGTCTGCCTCAGTTTTCTTAATTGTAAATAGGGATAATAATTGCACTTACCTCCTAGAGTTGTTGTAAGGATTGAATGAAATAATATTTGTATCATGCTTAATACAGGATCTGGTATATAGTATGTGGTTGATAAATGCTTCTTTCCTTTCCCTACAAGATTATCAGTTGAGAATCATTTTATTCTGACAGTCATAAGTAGCTTTTAGAAAGGGATATTGGGGGCAGCTAGATGGCGCAGTGGATAGAGTGCTGGCCCTGAAGTCAGCAGAACCTGAGTTCAAATCCAGCCTCAGACACTTAACACTTCCTAGCTGTGTGACCCTGGGCAAGTCACTTAACCCCAATTGCCTCAGCAAAAATAAATAAAGTATTTAAAAAAAAAAAAGAAAGGGATATTGTACTACATGTAAAACAGAACCTCAAAAAATCTGTAGCACATTCTCCCACAAGTACATACAAAATCCAAGGAAAAGTAGGTTCATACTTTAAGAAAATATGTGACAAAAGGCTAATTGAAAGGTCCTGGGTACTATAAATTCTTTTCTCCCATTCACAGGATACTCAAAAATTTCTCCTTAAATATGGTGTAGCTTCTTTGTCAGATTCCTTGTAAAGCTATGCATCTACAGCAAATCATTCATGGCTGCCAATGCAGACACTATTGTCAGCTGGTTCTAGAACATCAATGGTAAGATGGAAAGTCCAAAATCCTCCAGATCTTTCAGAATTTCTCATGTCTCTTCCCTGGTTAAAAGGTACTGGAGGGGAGGGTTAATGAAGGCCGAGTCCTAGCCTAAGGTAAAAACTGAGATTTCTCTCCATCCCACTTTAGGCAATTTTCAGCAGATGTTTTTACTCTAATGCTAACTTGCTTCAACATATCTGGCTCTAAACTAACTTGAAAATTTATAGATGACCCTTTGGTTTCTCCAGGTTATGCTCCTAAATGCATTGTGCTTTCCATTATACCATTATGTCAATTCACTTCAGTTCTTTGGCCATCAATTTTCTTTTATGTAATATGAAGGAATTGGACTAGAAATCTCCAAAACCACTCACTATTCTAAGTTCTTGTAATTCTGTTATCTATAGGACATTTTAGTGCTAGATTTGACACCAAGGGAATGTAATTTAAAACCTCAATTAAAACCAACTTCTTTCATAGAAAGTTTCTTCTGATGTTGTTTCTTCTTTGTTCTCAAAGGACTGATGACATGTCAAGGATAATGATGTCTTGACTTGCAAGTAAATTGGATTTAATTGAGGCAGAATGTGCAAAGTCGTCAGCCTCCAAAGCCATCAGAGTCCAGTGGTAAAATACAGGTCAGAATGCAATGGGAGATCTTGGCCTTTTTAAGCCAGGATCTTCCCCAGGTCTTAGTTTATTTAAGTCTCTTTCTGATAAGTAGGATCAAAAGGATTAGTTGATATGACTTTTTTTAAATTTTACTTTCTTTTTTGCAACTACATTCTGAGGCAATCTAAATGTCACTCACTGACTCAAAAAGTAACCTTAGATGTGAGTAGTTGTCACAGATAAAAACCATCACAGATCCTAGATATCTTATGATGGTGAATTGATTTAATTTCTGTTTTGAAAATAGGGCAAACATGATATTTTGTTCATTTCAATTCAATAAACATTTATTAAACATTTCTTGTGAATCAGGCATATTGCTAGATTCTGGGGATAGACAGACAAAAGTGAAACTATTTCTGCCTTCAACAAGTCTACTGGGAGGATACAATGTATATACATAGATAAATGAATGTAAGGTATCTTGTTGAGGAAGAAATCACTAACAATGAGGAACATCAAGAAAGGCTTTACAAACTTTTGACACCTGAATCAGGATCATAGAATGATAAAATCTCAGAGTTGAAATGGATCATCCAGTCCAATGCATATATTAAGAGGATTCTCTTATATACTATACCCCACAAAAGTAGTCATTGAGACTTTGTTTCCAGGCCTCCAGTGAAAAGAAACAAACTGTGGTATATTATTCTCTTTTTTTTATTGCTCTAATTTTTTCTATGTTCTAATGATGTATTTTGTCTTTTCTTTTTTTTAACTGGAGCCCCAAAAAATTAAGTTCAAAGTCAGCCTTAGACTTACTTAGACCAAATCACTTAACTTTTGTCTGCCTCTGTGCATTCATTTGAAAATATGGATAATACCACCTACCTCTCAGAGTTGGTGGGAGGATCAAATGGGATAAATTAAGAGTGCTTTGCAAACCCCAAAAGTAATATATAAATTCTCTTATTACAGAATGAAATACAGAATTCAGGAAACAGAGGAAAGTAAAATAAGATTGAAAAGGTAATGTGGTGTTAGACTCTGAACAGCAGGATGAGGAATTAGTATTTTTTTTTTCTAAAGGCCTTGAAAGTTTTTGACCAAGAAAATGTTTTAGGCAGATTATTTCTGCAATTATGTAGGTGGTAGATTGAATAATGGAGAAATTGGAAACAGGGAGATCAGTTAACAGTAGGTTATCAAAATGGTTATTGTTGTTTGTCCTTTATTCTCAAAAAGAACCATGACATCAGGGAAGTGGTACAATGACATGCAAATGAATTGAATTTAAGTAAGAGTGCAAAGTATCTATGCAAAACCAACCTTACTATCTCCTCCAAAGCTATTTGGGTCTGGTATTGAGCTGTAGATCAGAATAACTAGAGATGGCCCTCAACTGGATTAAAGATAATTTGTTCCTGAATTAGGATGATGACTTTGTGAAGAGAGAGAAAAGAATGAACATGAAATAACTTACAAAGGTAAAATAAATAAGACTTGAAAATAATTAAATGTATGGGGTGAAAGAAAAGAAAATCTTGGATGACTCATGTTGTACGTCTAGGTTAAAGGGAGAATAGTGGTGGCCTAAACAGAATTTGGAAATTTGGAGGAGAAGTTAATTTAGGGAAGAAAATAAGTTCTATTTTGGTTATACAAAGTATGAATTATCAATAGGACAACTAGTTGGAGATGTACAATAGTCAGTTGGTGACATGAAACCAAAGTTCACAGGTGAAATTGGAACTAGATTTGAATCCATTTTCACAATGATGATAATTTAACTCATTGGAGCTGAGAAGATCCTGGGAGAATAAAGTAAGAGACAACAAATGAAGATATCACAGGATGTTGACGTATGGATTAGGAAAGTTGGAGGAACTCAGAACAGATGATTGTCTCAGTAAAAATAGAATGTGAATCCATCAGCTGGTCGGAAAGGCAGAGGCAACTTGAGTAAAGAGAGGAAACTTTGAAACAGCTGCTTCAGAGAGTGTGATAGTCAATATTAACTAAAGCAGCTGTGTAGAAATGAAAGCCCAGGTGAAATTAGATAAACATTCATTGTAGTGAAGCCAGGCAGCACAAATGCATGACTTCCTGTAACTTCATTCAGCAGCATAGGAATAAGAGCAGAGAAGACAGATAGTTGGAGTGACTCCGAGTTGAAGATTGCCAGGGCATAAAGAACATCAGGACAAAAGACACAGATTTCAAGGGGAGGAAAATTTATAGCTGAGTTCCCAATTTGTGAAAATAATGAATCTTATTGAAGTGTCATATACAATTTATACAATGTTATTCAAATTTACACTGTATATTTCCATTGAGCTAGAACCAATTATCATATTTTACATGATTGTAATTTAAAATAATACAAATTTGAATATATGTGGTCACCTCGTGGGATTTACTTTTTATACTAGTTGGGACCTAACTGTACAATTGAAACTGGTCAACTATACTGTCAAGACTGATGAAAAGAAGGATCAGATCAGGGAAGATAAATTGATAGAAAAGAGAAGAATGGGAGGACTAAAGGTCCTGTTGAGAGAATAAGAGAATATAAAAGAGAATGAGGTCATTGGCATCACAAGCTGCAAGGATATTAAGAATGATTTGTACTAAGAAGTCATTAAAATGAGCTGTATAGAGATTGCTGGAAAGAGAAGTTTCCATAGAGCATTAGAATCAGAAATTTGATTATTAGAAGACAGAATGGATATGGAGTATTGAGACATGTAGATCAAGGAAACTGGAGAAGTTGATGAACTATAAGGCGAGGGTGTTTTAGTGGACATCAACATGTATATTGAAGCCTCCAAATATAAGGGCAGGGGTGGAGGGAAGAGGAAAAACTTGATCTAGACATTGAATTCCTTGATCAAGGCATTAAACACCTTGATCAAGAAAACAGAAACATTAATGAGGCTCTAGATAGGTAACAAAGAGAAATCGACAGAGGGGAAAAGGTTCAGAGTGATGCCTGCAAAAGACTTTGGTTTGGACATGACTGTGAGGAGAAAAAAACAAGTCAACTCTTCCTCCTGGCTTTGTCAGAATGGGGAGAAAAGAAGTAGTAGTATGTAATAGAAAGGTGGCCTGAGATATAAGTCCTTCTGGCAAGAGCCCTATTTCAAACATGAAAACATTGTGAGGTGAACAAGGAGTTTATTAACATGAAGGAGAGCTTGGAATTCCTATGCAGAAATGATATCCAGTCAGTAAACAGCCATCATCTCTCTGAGAGGGATTTAGCCACTTTCAGAAACTACTTTAGCTCTTGCCACTAGGGTGATAAATGGACTTGAAAAATTATCACAAAACCCCAAATTGACCAAACAACACTCAGAGCCTAGTTTGCACCCTAAGAGAATTTCTTTCCACATAGCTTGACTTAACAAGTCTGTAAACTTCTTTGGAACCAAATCTCTTATTAAAAAGTGGGTCATGCCAGAACAATCTGAAGCATATGCTTCAATTTTCCTTTTTTTAAAAATTTTATTCTGAGCTTAAAACATAAAGCAAACATTTTCAAAAATACTAGAATAAAAAAAAGATGATGGTACCCAAAATTGCTTACATTTTCAAAATGCATCTTGAAGAAATGATGCTTCTATACTTTGGTCTATCTATGAATGAAAGATGCATGCATCATTACTGCTGTACTTTCTCCACCCAGGCAGATTACCACTTAGCCACACTTTGGAATCTTGGTTCATTCTTATCTTTGCTTTTTCACAATTGCCCTCTGAAAAGCAGTATAACATAAATAGATGAGCCATAGATATCAATGGCATAGAGAGAGCCAGGAAAAGTCTGTATTCATGGCCCACCCCTGAAAAATATTGGCTGTATGGGTTATAGACAATAACCTTTCAGTGCCCCCAAGCAACATTTAAGTACATAGCTATAGAACATTAATGAGTAGACATTGGAATTCCCAACACTGAGGAAACCACAGGTCTGGACCCTCCCCAAAATGTTTTATAAAGGATCCACCCAATGTGTTTCAGGCCTTCCTCTGAGTCTTTTAATATTTTGCTTAAGGCAATATTCACCTTGCTATCCCTCACTCTCACTACATGGTAACTTACATCCTCAGGAGTAGCCCTAAAACTCTCAGGGGAAATATAGCTAGCTGTCACTTTAGCAATGAAAGTGAGAATTGAGATAAGGAAACCCCACCCTATCCAAGTTCATTAAAAGCTAAATATAAGAAATTTACAGGTGGGGCTAGTTTTTGACAAAATTGTGAAAGACAGAAAATAAGTCTTCAAGGACTCCCATTTTCCTTTCCCGAGTCCTCTCCTCCCTTTTCAGTTACCATCTTTATGATTCAAGACCTTCATCCCATTTCCATTGTGGCACAATTCAGAGATATTCTCAGACAAGAGGACATTCCTAAAGTCCTTCAGATCATAGGCAAATAAAAAACCTTGCCTTCTCTGTCTATTTTCTAAAACTGTTCCTGCTTACAGAATACCTTTTAAAATTAAAATATTGGTTTTTACCCTTTAAAAAAAAGAAAAGAAAAATAAGTGTGGGTGGAATGCAGAGAGCTACTTACATTTACTCATTAAATGAAAACGACTTGTATTTGACATGCTGGAAATTTTTCAGGTATGTGCCACTAGCTCTGTGGAATAATTGGTCCATGAGCTTAAACATTAAGACTGACAAAATCCATCACAGGCTGATTTTTGGTCCTTCAGAAATTATGACAAATAATCTAATCATAAACAAGTTAGCACAAAAGTTGTCTCCTCCTAAATCAATTTCAGGGGAAATGTTGTTAATCTTTTAATTACACACTATGTTTGTCTGTCAAACCAACTTTTTCTCTGATGAAAAGTATTTTGCTATCACAGAAGCCTGTTGATAAATCTCAGCTCAAGGAATTTGAGCGTGACAGAAAAATTCCCTTCTTTTAAAAAAATAGTAGAAAGTAGAAACCATAATCCTTTTAAGAAAGAAAGCACTATATAAGACTAATCACCAACCATCATCCACACTAATACCAGTTTCCTGCCAGAGTATCTGCGCACAAAGACTACTGAATAGGGCTTTCAATATTGGGCAGCCACTGCTGTCATAGATACTAAAGGCACATTTTCAAAGGGGTATTTGGGAATTAAAATGAATAGGAATTACAAATGAAGTTTCCACATATCACTAAGTTATCATATCCTCAAAGGTCTATAGAATTAATACCTTCTTTGTGAAAAAATCATAGGTTCAAGAGTTGTAATAGAACTTAGAAAGCTTTGAGTCCAATGTCCTGATTTTACAAATTAAGTGCAGAGAGAGTTGAAATTATATGTGTGTGTGTGTTAAGATACTCTACTCCTTAAAGCACTGTTTAAGTACAAGTTATTGTTATTATGATTATTATTTAATTTCATACCACTGGTAAGTAGCAGAGTCAAGATTAGAACTCAGGTATTCTGATTACAAATTCACTGTTCTTTATACCTTGGGCAGGTAGGTAGCACAATAGATAGAATGGACCTAAAATCAGGAAGACATGAGTTCAAATCCTGCCTCCGTCCCTTACTGTGATCATAGGTATATCACAACTTCTCAAAACCTCAGTTTCTCTATCCTTACATTATGTTATGTAATTAAATATTTTAATTTAATTAAATATACCATATGTTTACATTATATATAATACATATTTTATATTTATGTAATAATTATATGTAATTAAATATTATATACATATATATCTAATTAGAGGATTGCACTCTGACTTTTAAGATTCTTTTTAGCTGTAAATCTATAATCTTACGAACCTGAAGGCACTCAGAATTGATCATTTCTAAGTTAGGTTGAGGTTGTGGAAAGAACCAGGCTATGCTTCTTACTAACTATATACCCTGAACAAAGCACTGCAATTTGTAACTATTTGATATACTTCTCAAATATAGTTATGAGTGGCTTCTTATCTTTATTGGACTAAGTTCCTTGAAGTCAAGAATTATATTTTATTTAAACTTTGGGTTTTTTTCCCCTCAGCACCTAGTACACACTGTAATAAGCACTTACAATTATTATTTATATGTTTTCTATACTTCCTAATTTCCACCATCTAGTAATATCAACTTATGTATTAGGGGGAGGGAAGTTGATTACAAAAACCTGTGATAAATCTGTTGCATGCCATCAGCTGGATGAAATTATGTGGCATGGGTCTTTGTCAAAAAGGATTCTCCCAGGAAGTAGGATGGATTTTCAGGTCCCTTGATGAAAAACATACACACTAAATCCTTTCTAGAAAGATATTATTTATCTTTCTATTATTTATCTTTATTGGTTCCCTGGAACCAGTGGAATGGAAGACAGTTGGCAACAGGGAGTCAAGGGGAACTTATCAGAGAAACTCTCCCCTTCTTAATTTACAAACTGTGAAAACAGCTCTGCTGTTGGAAACTTTTCTCTAGTTTGTTTTCCTTCGATCTACTAGCCTGGAATATAGCAAGTGGGGAAGGAGACTTTTCTTCCTTCTCCAACACCCAGTAATAATGGTAATTCAAAATGGAAGTATATACCAATGAGAGGCATTCCTTTTCTGAGCACAAATATGCTATCACAAGTCTTGTATGTTTCTAGTCTTGATCACCAACTCTGAAAATGCCAACTGAAATTGAGATTTCCTAAGATGCAGACTCATGTTCACTTAGCCATAGCTGTTCCCAAGGCATATCCTCCACTCCTTAATATATATTTTATCTGGCCAATCATATTCCTAAATATGCAGTTCTCTATGTATGTTTCTTATATGTGTCTACTCTTTCTTATGTGTATTTGTGGGAAAGATTCACCAGAATAGTTTGGTGATGTAGCCAATAGAATACTGGGCTTGGAATCAGGAATATTTATCTTCCTGAATTCAAATGTGACCTCAAAAACTCCCTAGTGGCCAAATCACTTAACCTTGTTTGCCTCAATTTCCTCATCTGTAAACTGAGCTGGAGAAGGAAATGATAAACCATTCCAATCCTTTTGCCAAGAAATCCCCAAAATGAGGTCATGAAGAATCATACATATGACTGAAACTAAACAAATTCACCAGATTCATAGAAGAGGTTTTCTTCTTTTCTTGCTGGTTTTTTTTTTTTTTTATTTTCTTACCTCATTAAGTATCTTTTATTTAAACTAATTGAAATTTCCAACTGAGTAGTACAAGGTGTATGTCCTGCTCATGTGGGTTCTTATGTATTTATCTAAATGTGCCTGAATTAGGAGGTCTTGAATAGATAGTTATCTCCAGAATCTCACTTATCCATCTTCAAAAGAGACTTTGATTTCTGTCAGGAAGGGAGCAAGAGATTGAAATCTTGAGGCAAGCAAACTCTGTTCTCAGTTACAGTTACCAGACTAAATCTATATCTATATGTCTCCCTAAATATTGTTAATTTAAGGAAAATGTTTTTTAGATTCAAGCTGCTTTTATTAGTCACTATCTTTCAGGGAAGGGTACTACAAGCTTAACTCCTGACCAAGTGACATTTATATAAAGATCATCACATATATTGAATAATGAACAAACCCAATCATCTAAGCAAACAGTAATCAAAGAAGTTATATAGACAATAATATACTAGACAATAAACAGAGTGAATTAAATTCTACCACTAGGAAAAGATATCTCCACTCAACTGAATAAGAAAGTTCCCAGTCACATCCAAGGAAAAATTGCCCAAATATATTGAAAACAGAGGTGTATTCAAGGCTCAAGCTCCTCTACCAGTCTTTCTCTTCCTCCAGGGACCTCTTTGTAAAGAGAACCTAGAACTGTGAACATCCTCTCTGGAAACTGGAAGTCAAAAGAAGCCCTGATCAACTCCATTCACAGATCCAAAAAACTGAGAGATCATTCTTTCTACCAATGAAGAGACTCTTATTCAAATACCTAGGCTTGAGGCCCAGATTATACTTGTAAAGGTAAACATATTGTTGGGGTCTTATAAGCTGTGATCTTAAGTAGCTGTGGACCCACAAATTACCTTGAACTTAGGATAACTTTGTTTGAGGAAGACATTTATAAATTGAGAGGGTGCCCCCAGGTGCTATCTATTAAAAAAGGACAAAATCACTGTGAAAGGGAGAAGAGACAAGTCCATGGTCACATATAGCAAGTTATTATCAGGACTAAAACTCAAAACCTGATCTCCCAGCTCCTAGTTCAGGGCTCTTCCCACTATCCCTATAATGCTTTGTTCTCTTAAGTCCTACCTGGGGCCATTTTATCTAGCCATGAAGTGAAGGCATCAAACCTACCTGCCTCTCAATACTCTCGTGTCATTTTGGCCACCATAACTTGAATATTTTTTTTTCAGAATTGCTCAATAAATTTCAAATTATTCTTTGTTTTAAAGCACTGTATTGTACACCAGTTCCTTCACCAGCTCCCATAATGCCTTTGCACCAAACATGACAGACTGAGCTGCCAGGGAGGAGAGACAGGAATGCACATTTTAAAAAGCTTTTAACTGACAGATCTTAGAATTTTTTTTTCCCAAAACACTCTTTTTTTTTTCTTTTTCAGTTGCATTAAAGATTGAGGGAGGAGTGCTAAAGAGTTAAATGATAAGTTTTCTGGCAGGAAAACAGGAAAAGTTCATGAGGCATCATTGTACAGCTGTCATGTCAAGGAACTGCTCCAAAGAACTAATAAATCTGTTATGGGAAACCTGTGATTTAATCAGGAGTAGCCCCATCATACACAATACTCATACAGAGGATCATCCATCAAAGGTGTCAGGTGCATGTTTCATAAAGGGAGGAGACATTATTTAGCAGTTTCTGTAAGACCTGAAGGCTTTAACTATCATTTCACCAAGTGGGTTTTAGAAATGTTAAGTTTCATCCAAATAACCACTACCTGGTTTTTCTACCCTTAAAAATGAGGCAAATTCACAGCTTTCTACAAGGAAATTCTCACAAGAGACTGAATTATAAAGGCTGATATGAGATTCCTTGTTCCTTCACAAGTTTTCCTTTACAGTAAGAAGAAAGGTGCTTAGGTTTGGGGATGCTTGTTTTAAAACACATTTGTAACATGATGGCCTTCCAGGTATGTGCTAGAGTCATCTTATGTCATGAAGGGGTATTATTAAAATTTCTGAATTTGTATTTATACTTCAAAAATGGATAAACACTATGAATCAGGACTTATTTATTGTTTTGTTGGTTGCTGGACTTGAGAAAATGAAAGAGAAAATATTAATATTGCATGCTGAATTTAAAAGTATGTGTTACTTATTTGAGAGTTGGTTATTAAATGCTTATCATTACAATACCTAAATATAAGACATGATGAGTGAAAAAATGAAAAAAGCATTTATTAAACCCTTACTACATACAAAGCACTGTGTTTAGCATTAAGAAAATATTTTTTAAATACAGTCCTTTCTCTCAAGAGTTCACATCTCAATGCGGGAGAAAGAACATATGGAAGGGTTCAGCTGTAAGTTGAATTGAAAGATCCCATGGTTCTTAAGAATTCAGCAGCAAAACAGATGTTAATGCTTCTTTGTCATTTCCACTAATGATATGAAATCAGTTTCTAACATTGAACAATTTAAAGCAGGCAAGGTCCGTAGTGACAAGAATTTTCTTTTCTGGGTCTTCTGTAGCAGTGGCTGCAGTACCTATAACAGTTACCAGGCTGCATCTCCACAGGTCACTTCCCAGGATTGTATTCTGGGTTTTCTGTTACAATATGAATTGAAGAGAGTTATAAGAGCAAAGGATTTCCCTCACTTAAAACTCAAAATAAGAAACTGAAATCCAGAGAGGCTAAGTTACTCAAGATCATTCTACTGGTAATTATAAAGGTAGAATTCAAATTCAGGTCTTCTTGGCTCCAAGTTTGGTGCTCTATCCACTACACCACACTGCCTAATCTCTTGGTTTATAGTAAAGATCATTTTAAAATGAGTAATTTGATATTAAGGTTCTCAAAATGCTTTGACTAGCAACCAACACCATGTTAATTGAATCAAGTTTGTCACTATTACTCACTAAAATCCGCTGTAGGGAAAAACATAAGTTTATTTAACCAAACTGAAAGCAAAAAATAAATGAATGAAAAATATGTGTGGCCCAGATCATCAAAGACTAGATACACCTTTTATCAAGTTGGAGGTAACTAGGTAGTACATTAATTGAGCATTGGAACTGGAGACAAGAAAATCTGTGTTCAAATGTGACCTCAGAAATTTACTAGCTGTGTAACCAACCCTAGGCAAATCACTTAACTCCTCTATGTCTCAACTTCTTCATCTGTAAAATGCAAATAATAATAATACTTCC
The DNA here is from genome assembly GCA_023553655.1 of Myrmecobius fasciatus. Lineage (NCBI taxonomy): Eukaryota > Metazoa > Chordata > Mammalia > Dasyuromorphia > Myrmecobiidae > Myrmecobius > Myrmecobius fasciatus. The sequence continues at coordinate 67,931 of JAJPUD010006299.1, read as the reverse complement.
CAAGGTTGCTATGAGGATGAGGTGAGTTAATAATATTTGTAAAGTACTTTGAAAACTTTAAGGCACTATATAAATATTAGCTACAATTGGTCCATCAGCACTATGTACAGCTTTGACAAATATTACAGGTAAATAATGAAGTAGCCTACAAGATCAGATTGGACCATATTTAGGAAACTTCCTCATGCCTCCACTGCTTGTCACTGCAAAAGTCCCTCTTCTGAAATTAATGTTGCTGTGGTGGCAGCAATAATCCAACTTCCAACTCCAATGCAAATTACAGTTGTTTTCCCCTAAAAGGCATTGAAACTGGGATTAAGAATTGATGAGCTCAGGAGAATAAAGTTCAGGCCTTTGAAATAAGCTTCCTGGTCACCTGGATACAAAATAGTTTGGACACATGGGGCTGGAGCTCCTCCCTCAGGCTCGTGACCTTAGATGAGCAGCTTGAACAGTGGGAAGTTGTGCTTGGTGCTTTATCTTGGAAAAATATCCCTTCCTTGCTCTGAACGACCTTGCCCTGCTATGGCTAAGTAAACATCCTTTTGTGAAAGGTTAAATGGATTTGTTGTTATTGAGTCATTTCAATCATGTCTGACTCTTTGTGACCCTCTTTGGGGTTTTCTTGACAAAAACACTAGAGTGATTTGCCATTTCCTTCTCCAGTTTATTTTGCAGATAAAGAAACTGAGACCAACAGGGTTAAGTGATTTGTCCAGAGATACACAGCTGCTAAGTGTTTGAGGCTCAATTTGAATTCAGATTCTCCTGACTACAGGTATGGCATTCTATCCACTGTATCACTTAGCTACCCCAAATGGATTACCAAGTACCTTATTTTATTCTATTTTCAGGCCTAAACTACTGTATGATTGTCCTTAGGCCCAGCCCATGATCTGATGGCCAAAAAAAAAAAAAAAATACTAATACCTCTGTAGAATTAAAATGACATGTTGGAGGGTTAAAGGGCATGTTGGAGGCAGCTTGAAGTGACTTGTTTATACCTTAGAAATTTGCAAATGCTATGAAATAGGGTTTTATTTATTGTTTTGCTGACTTTTTAGACTTAAGAAAAGGAAGGAGAAAATTTTAGTAATGCACATTATACTTAAAAGCATATCCAGTGTACTTTTTTTTTAGAGAGCCAGGTGTTAAACATTTAGTAAGCACATTGCTGCAAATAACTTGAGTCATTGCAAAAGTTGTAAGATCATTTATTCTCTCCCCCTCGTCCCCTGGAAAATTAAAGATTAGATCATCACCATTTGTATATTATCACTGGATTATCACAATGATGGAAAAAACAAGAAGAGACATTCAAGAGTATAAGGCAGCATACATTTTACTGCATAAAACCAGAATTTAAAGGTCATAGTATAAGAAATCCCACAATGCTGGTGATCCGCTATTTCTAGCATGGCTGGAAATCTCAGTTCACAATTTCACTTTTACCAAGGAAATGATCATGATTCTTGGCAGAGAAGAGTGGTTTTTCATTTCCCACCTGCACCAACCTATCCCCACCATAATAAAGAGGCAAAATATACTGTTTAACCAAAAACCACAGACAGCAGACCTAGTCAGATGCCTATAGCAATAACAATTGCTCTTTGGCTGATCATCAGGCAAACTTTGGGGCCTGGCAATCACAGAGATCCCCCCCACACTGCCCTGTGGCCTAGCATTCTATGAACTCACAATGCAAATTTATCTCTGTACTTCATCCACATCTCAGCAGCCTCTTCCTGACATCCTAATGCTGCCTGGTTTGGTGCCTGGGCACGCCTTTACAGGGCTTTAGTAACTCAGTTTCCAATTTATCCTGTAGATCTTTTATTTATATGTAGATGATTACATATTCTCTCTTCCCTCCCTCCCCCTTACCCCTAACTGCCCCCCCCCACACACACACACGATTAAATTGAGAGCCTTGAAAGCTAAAACTATATTTTGTTCTTGGCTTTTTGTTTGGTTTTGGTTTTTTATCCCCAGTGCCTAAGACAGTGTCTGGTAAGTTTGTTACTCATCATTTCAATCATCTTACTCTTCATAATCCCATTTATGGTTTTCTTGCCAAAGATACTGGAGTAATTAGCATTTTCTTCTCCAGCTCATTTTATAGATAAGAAAACTGAAGGAGCAGAGTTAGGTGCCTTGCCCAGGGTCACACTGCTAGTAAATGTCTGAGGCTGAACTCAGATCTTCCTGATTCTAGACCAAGTGCTCTCTCTAATATGCCTCAGTTTAATGGTGAGTCTTCCTGACTTCAGTCCCAGAATTCTATCCACTATGCCACCTAGCTACTACCACCACAACTCTTAATATCAATCTATTTCTATATCTACCTATATAGATATAGATCTCTATAGATATATTTTATCAAATAGATATGTACATATACATATATGTACACACATCTATCTGTATTTCTTTCTTTCTTTTTCTTTC
>JAJPUD010006299.1:27804-65383 GCA_023553655.1 Myrmecobius fasciatus | reverse complement strand
TCCTTCCTTCTTTCCTTCCTTCCTTCCTTCCTTTTTCTCTTTCTTTCCTTTTTCTTTCTTTCTTTCTTTCTTTCTTTCTTTCTTTCTTTCTTTCTTTCTTTTCTTCCACAGATATGTAGAACAATGTATAGACCACTGGGTCTGGAATCAGAAAGGCCTGAATCCAAATCTGGCCTCAGACAACTAAACTGTGTGACCCTCAGCACATCAACCTTCTTTGTCTCAGTTTCCTCATCTATAAAATGAGCTAGAGAAGGAAATGGCAAACCATTTCAGAATCTTTATCAAGGAAACCCCCAATGGGTTCACAAAGAGTCAGGCATGACTAAAGTGTCTAAATAACAACATTCTATATCTAAGTATAACAGTTATATAGAATATGTTTAATACACATATACATATAAATACACATATACACATACTATATATATATATTTACATTTGTGTATGTGCATATATATAAAATACAGATCATGTGCATCTCTTTAAGAACTTCAAAGTATGATGCAATTCCACCATCTGGCTCAAAAATCTGACTCTCTGACATCACTTCTCAGTTCTGAGAGCAGAATACTTGTCCTTGACAACTATAAATGTTTTTTGTTTTTGTTTTTTTGCTTTTTGCTGAGGCAGTTGGGATTAAGTGACTTGCCCAGGGTCACACAGCTAAGGAATGTTAAGTGTCTGAGACCAGATTTGAACTCAGGTCCTCCTGACTTCAGGGCTGGTTCTGACAACTATAAATCTTAAGATGTTAGTTCTGAAACTCCTACAAATGCAAAACTGTTTCAGAGGGAGAGTTAATAGTTGGAGGGAATCATAAAAAGCTTCATATAGGAGATGGTAATTGAAGGAAGAGAGAATTCTATGAAGTGGAAATGAAGAGAAAGCATGGAACAGGCATGGAACAGAGCAGAAATAGGAGATGGAGTGCCTTGTGTGAAGAACAGAGAAAAGATCAGGCAGGATTGCAAGACTCTGGAGGAGGAGGGATGTACAATTAAGGTGGGAGAAATAGGTTTTGGCCAGGTTGTGAAGGGCTTAAATAGAGAAGCTCATACTGAAGCCAACAATTATCCCTGTTTTTTCAACTAATAAAGTGTGAGATAAATCTTTCACAGTTGGTTGATTATATTTACAATATTGCTGTTTCTGTGTACATTTTTTTCCTGCCTCTGCTAACCACTTTGAAAATACAATCTCATTTGTAAAGTGTTTAGCACAATGCCTGGCACATAGTAAATGCTATATAAATGCTTGTTTCCTTACTTCTCCCTTATAGGAAGATAATTCCATTTTTTTTTTTCATTTTTTTGTTCTTGTTGAATCACTTCATTCATGTCTGGCTCTTTGTGTCCACCATTGTGGGTTTCCTTGGCAAAGATTTTTGTCATTTCCTTTTCCAACTCCTTTTTCAAGTCAGGAAATTGAGGCAAATAGGGTTAAATGACTTGTCTAGTGTCACACATACACACACTGTCTGAGGCAGAATTTGAACCCAGGAAGATGAGTCTTCTTGATTCTCAGCTCAATACTCTATTTACTTGCCACCTAACTTCCTATCTATTTCATCACAGATTTAGAGTTGGAAAGGCCTTAAAGTTCATCTAATTAAAGTCCCTCATTTGTAATGAGTTTTTGACTCTACTGTGAAATCAATCCCTACCTGTGTTTGATGTGGGGACAATATTTGTCTTGTGCACCCATCCAATACATTCTCTACCACTGAACCAAGCAGGGATTATAAATCAAATGAAGTAAATACTGGGATAGGATATCAAAATGACTAGTAGGGGGAAACCAAACAACATTTTGCTCATCCTCTCCAGCCTCCCATACACAAATGGGTACCATCTCCCACTGATTCACATGCCAGGGAGGAAGGAAATACACCCTTGAAAAATTCACACTTCAGGATGTGGAAAGGTTTTTCAGCCTCAAAGACTTTTGGCCATCAGTCTTGTGTATGACTAGAGACTTTCTCATGTTCTGGCCTGCCTCCTGTCTCTTCTAAGATTAGATAATTTCTCCTAATTAAGTTTGTTACCTTGCAGCTTCTTGACATGATCCATGTCTTAGCTCTTTCTAGCATCTATCACCACTGAGGCTGGAAAGTTCCTTGATCATCTGCTGGACTCCATTGCTATAGTTGTCATCTGTTGAAACTATTTTCTGTAACTGTTTCACATTGGGCCTCCTATTTTTTGTAGGAAGTCCACTCTAGCTCTCTCCCCTGAGGCCACGCTACCACCTGTACTTCCAAGTGTACTCCTTTCTGAGGAGCTTATGAGATTTCATTTTTCTTCTGCTATTGTCTTAAACTCCCACCAACTATGTGGGAGTTCTCCCCATAGTGTTAGGGATCAGTAAATAGCGCCTCAGTTCCATTTAATCTCTTAAGATCAATTAACTTTTACAAAGCTATATTTAATTCAGTTAAAGCAAGAGCAAATATACAGAAATCTGTGGAGCATATTTTTTTCCTGTACCATCTCAATTTAATTCAATAAAAATTTGTTAAGTACCTACTATGTGCTGGGCACTATAATGCTACATGCTGGAAATACAAAGAAGAAAAAGAGACAATCCCTGTCTTTAAGATAAGTTCACAATCTCATGGTAGAAATTGATACGAAAGAGAAATCTGAAAAGCAGGGACCAAGAAGGGGACTATATATTATAAAATATCATTACCTATATGTGTGTACATACATACATGTATATGTACACATGTAGTATTCTATACATGTATGTGTGTATGCATGTGTGCACATTATATGTGTGTGCATGCATACACACGTATATGTATAGAGTACCATATTCCATGAAGTATAAAACAAGAAAAGCTGCTGATGAAGAGATAGACCATGAAGAGTTACCTGAAAGTCTTGAAATCAGGGTTGGGAAGTGGAAGAAGTAGGTTCAACTTAGCTCCTTTCCTACATGGCACTGGTCCTACTAAGTTTATGGTCAAAGATAATATCTCAGCCATACAAATCATTGTCTCAGCTATAGAATGTCACTGCCAAAGGAGGAGCACATTGCTTGCTCACTGGGGCATCAGTGCTACGTTAGTTCTGAATCCAGTCCTTGTAATGCTGGGATGCCAGGTATTCTTCTGACCTTTCAAAACTCCCAAGGTCTTGGCTAAAGAGGCTCTATTCCCTTTAACATTCATATAGTGCTTTAAAGTTTACAAAGATCATTGGTTCTTCACTATAACCAATTGAGATAGGAGGATCCCTAATTTTATCTCCGTTATAAATTTTATTATACCCATTTTAAAGATGAGGAGACTGAGGCTGAGACTTGTCCAAAGTAACAAGCTAGTAATTGTCAAAGAAGTACTTAAACTAAGATCTTTCTGACTTCAAGTTCATCACTCTGTCCATCTTACCTGCTCGCTATATTCAGAGTTCAAGAACTGGACTTTATTTTTCAGGGTCATGTGGCCATGATAGGGAGAAGATCCCAAGGCCTCTCCCCTTATAGCACTGTCTTTCACCAGACATAGTGAGCCATACATTCAATAGGATCTCCCAACAAGGCAACTAGCATGAGATTGGATTAAGGGTCTAGGATGAGGTTCATAGACCTTTTTAAACTGCTTAGGATAGGGCTTGACCCACAGTAGAAATTTAATGAGTGTGTTGATATTTTCTTGATTTGAATGTCTTGCAGCCCATCCAAGAGCTCCCTCTTCACTGTGTGGTCATTTACCTGGACCCAGTTGCAGTTACTGATCCAATGTCTCTACAAGGTCTTTCCATTGTCATTGAGACTCTCCCAGAAGCATGCTCCTTAGCCCTGTCCACTGAGCTACCTTGCATGTGTTAGATCTCCATTATATTATCATTTGTGGAGGCTTAACACCATTTCTTCTTCACTTTGCTCCTGTTTTTACTGCTGCCTCAGTATTTTTTTTTTACTCATTGATCATAATGTGCCTTTGGCTAAAGAACACATCTTCAACACATGTCAAATAACCATCTCCCTGCTGACACATGAAAAGGTTATTCAGGTAAATGTGAAACTTCTTGAATCACTCACTATTCCTAAGGGAAGTTTATCACAGTCTGGTATTAGCTGAGTTGATGTTGTTCAGTTGTTTCTGTCATGTCTGACTGAGACCCATTTTGGGATTTTCTTGACAAAGATACTGGAGTGATTTGCTATTTTCTTCTGCAGCTCATTTTATAGATAAAGAACTGATGCAAACTAGGATAAGTGACTTGGCCAATGTCACACTGCTAGTAAGTGTCTAAGGCTAAATTTGAACTCAAGTGTACCTGATTCCAGGCCTTGAGTTCTATCCACTGTGCCATGCAACTGCCCCTTAGCTGAGTCCACATGAGTTAATTCCTTTCCCTTCTATACATTAGGGTATAGATAGTGTTGAATGTCTCTAAGACTGATGATGAATACTTATCCCCCTTTCCTTTTTTTCTTTTCTCCCATCATGCTCTCAAACAAAAAAAATTGGTCCTACGACTCTGATAATCATCCAAAAACTATTACAACTATTACAAACTCAGGACAGGAAGATAAATGCATATGGTTGCCTCAGAGGCGTAGTGATTACTTAGATCAATTCATCTTTTCCTTCACATTCTTCTGGTTTCTATGCATTGAAATGGAAGGAAGTACTCAGAAAAATTAAAGTAATGATTCTCTTTTGCAATTTCCACTATAAATGGGAGAATTAAAAATTCTGAAACTGGGCTACTTGGTACCACCAGTTAGCCAGTCCATCATTAAATATTTGTTAAATACCCACTACCTGCCAGGTGGGTATAATAGATAGAACATTTCTCTAGAATCAGGAAAATCTGAGTTCAACCTCAGATATTTACTAATAGTGTGACCCTGGCCAATGCACTTAACTCTGCTCATCTTAGTTTCCTTATTTACAAAATGAACTGGAGAAGAAAATGCAAATTACTCCACTATCTTTGGCAAGAAAGCCCTAAATGGGGTTATGAAGTTAGACAAAACTGAAATAACTGAGTAACAAATATGCCAAACACTTTATTAGGTACTGGGGATACAAAACCAAAAACAAACAAAAAGCTAAGAACAAAATACAGTACAAAATACAGTTTTACCTTTCAAGGCTCTCAAAATTGTCGAAGGATTTGTTAGCAGGTACTGTGCCAATCACACACACCAATATGCAAAGATATTTAAAGAAACAGTTTATTATATTCTCCTCATAGGCCCAAAAGATACAAAAACCAATGAACCCCAACCATAAATTTCAGTAACTTTACATAAATCTTAAGTTACATTAGGAAGGATAGCTACAATTGAATTTTATGGAGGGCAGAAGGGAAAGGGAAAGATTTGCATATCAAAGAACAGAAAATAGAAAGGACAGATATGCATTAGATAAAATTAGAAACTAGTCAGTAAACACTAAGAATAAAGCTGGAAATGGCAGACTAACCATTAACATTGGGACTACATTTTGTTACTTGGCATATTCATCTTAAGTAAACAGAGGTAATATAGCTGAGCCAGAAATTCTTTTATCACTAACAAATTAATCATTGAAGCTAAAATTTTATGTCAACTAAATTCTGCAAGCTTCAGTTAATTATGTGACTATTGTTTTAAGAAAGTATGTTTATAAAGGCAAAACAGAAAAATTATCTAATCACACCACATATGGTAGAACTAAGGCAACAATTGTTAAAATAATCAGGCCTTAAAAGCCTGATATTTGGAGGGAATGGGGGAGTTTTCTTTGAGAAGACAAGAAAAACTAGAACAAATATCTATACACTAAGGCAAATTCATCAGATAATTTGCTAAACTTTAATTTATTTTTAAAATTTGAAGCAAGTTTTCTAGGAAAGAATTAGAAGCTAAGGGATTAGAAAGAATTTGTATTTAAAGTTAATATCTGGATCACAGTACTATATGTTTAGAGTTAGAGAGATTCTTAAAGTTTATCTAATCCAACACATTTTGAAGATAAGGAAGCCCTTGATTCATAAGTAACTTGCTCCAAAACATAACTAGTAAAATGATAGAAAAAGCATTTGATTCAAAGTCCTCGGACTTTAAACTAACATTCTTTCCAATCATCATCCTAGATTTGATCACTGTAAAGTACCATTTCTACTTGCAAAGAAAAATGAACAAATTGGAAAATTTTTCTGAATATTTGAGGCAAAAAATAACCTCCATATTTTTATCTTCATATTTTGATAATATGAAAGATCTGTGAATTCACCATTGCAAGTGTTCTATTTACTCTTGAAGGTTAAATTTTATATCCAATGATTCTTACATATTTTCTCACATACACTATATAAAATATCTATTTAATCTTTTTTCTTTTGTTTTAGTATCTCAGGGGTATCAATATACTTCTTAATGTCTCTAATGTCACATAATACAATGCAAGACATGCATTTATTAAATATCAGCAACTTACAAAACACTGTGTTAAGTACTGGAGTTTTAGAGAAAAACAATTCAAATAACTCAAAGAGCTTCCATTCTACTGGAGAAAATACAACATGATTATATGCATAAAATTTTGAGGAGAAAACAGGCATTAACAACTAGGAAGGAAAGAAGGTGGAGAGGGTTTGCTATCAGAGGTAGCATGTGAACTCGAAGAAAATCAAGAATTCTAAGAAATATCATTTGAAGGATGTGTAACCCAGGCATTTGCAAAGACAGTAGCAAGAGATGGAATGTGAAGTTCATGATTAGTTCCGCTCAAACATAGAGCATACTAATGGGAATTATATGAAATGACATTAGAAAGATAGAATGAAGACAGAATGTGAAGGACTTTAAATGCCAAGCTGGAGTATATATTTTTACAGTATATATAGATCCCCCTTTGGTAGTCTGATAAAGTCTATAGATCTCTTCTCAGAATAATATTTTTTAATTAAATAAAACAAATTACATGAAATAAAAATCAATGATAGTGAAATATAATAATCAAATATTTTTAAAACAAATTCACAGAAAAAAACTGATATGTATCCATTGGTTCCAAGATAAGAACCCTTGGAAACAACAAATGTGGAGGGACATGATTCAGGTTTGTGAGGGGCTTTTTGAAGGGGGGCTCATACCTAAAAGATGTACTGGAGATGAGCATGACTGAATTATGTTTTATGCAAAGTCCTGGTGAAAAAGGAAATATGGACATGATATCCTTATGTTCCATAGAGAGAAGGAATGGAGATGTTACAGAATTAGACTATCACTTTTATGCACACTGTCACTGGGAACACATATAGAAATTATCTGATCATTGAAGGATATTTACTAAATGCTTACTAAGTCAGCAACAAGAAGAATTTAAGGACTTACTAAATAGCAGGGACTGTATTAATTGCTAGGAATACAAATACAGATAAGAAAACAGCTCCTACCTTCAAAGAGGTATTTACTAATGGGGGTAGGGGGAAAGAACATAAAGACAGAAAAACAAAAATATAGAATACAGAGGAACAAAAAATATATAAGATGAAGGCATGATAGAGAAAGTCTAAAAAAGTCAATAATACAGCATGGAAAGGAATGAAGATTTGGCTGGCCTGGGCTTAAAATGGAGGTTCTGGGAAGAACCTGCCCATCAAAAGGAGATATCACAAGGGTGGGAAAATATTTCCAATGTAAGAAGTAATCAGGGATTTGTGAGGCTCAAATGAAATCTATCACGTACTTTGTAGAACTTAAAGCATTATGTAAATGTCGGTATTATTATTAATAATTATTATTAATATTTTAATATAGTCTATAATAATTTTATAGTGATCATTAATAATAATAATCATTAATTACAGAAGCCTATTATTGTTATTGTTAACCTACAGTCGCATGCAGTGTGGCGATAACTTCATTCCCTAAGTCTCTACAGTACTCTTGATGAGCCCAACCAATGTTTACAGAACAGTACAGGGACATGCTAGTAAATTTTTTACAACCCAGCTTTGGAACAGGGAGAGGGTACCCTGCAGATGGGAAGAGGAATGTATCTACACATACTTTTATTTTAATCTTTTGTATTTCTATTTTATCTTAACAACTTTTAAAATCTAGACAATTGACAAAACAATAAATTTCAGAGGGATTTCTGTTTCAGTAAAAACAAAGGAATTTCTTTTTTTTTTAATTTTTCACATTTATTCAGAGTTAGACAAATGAGTGTTTAAAAGGGGAATGACAAGGGATGTAAAAGTACAAGCAGTGAAAAATAACAATGATTTTAAGCCAAAGTCAAATCCTTCATTAAATGGAAGGCTAAGGAAGTCCACAGACAAATGCATTTTTATGAGATCATAAGATTGAAAAGTTAGCAAATTGACAAATTAACCAAGGTTATACAGATAGCAAATAGCAGAACTGGGATTTAAAACTAAGTCAGTTATTCAATTAGAAAGCATTTATTAAATGCTTACTATGAAGCTAGTAGTATAGGTACTATAGAAAATACTGGGTTACAAAGAAAAGCAAAACCTAGTCCTTACCACCAAGCAGCTTACAATTTGATGGGGAAACAATATGCAAATAATTATGTACAAATAAGTTATATATGGTGTAAACTAGAAATAATCAAAGCGGGGAGGGGGAGAGGCACTATAATTAAGACGGATTTGGTAAAAAGATTTCTGTAGAAGGTAGAATTTTAGTTGAGATTTGAAGAAAGCCAAGGAAAACAGAAGATAAAAATGAGAAAGAGAACATTCCAGGTATGGGAGACAGTCAGAGAAACCAGAGCTGAGAGATGGACAGTCTTGTTCAAGGAATAGATAGGAGGACAATGCCACTGGACTGAACCTTACATGGTAGAGTGTAATGTATGAAAAAATTGGAATGTTGGTAAGATGCTAAGTTATGAAGATCTTTGAATGCCAGATTTCATATTTCAGCCCTAGAGATGATAAAGAACTACTGGATTTATTGAGTAGAGGAATGCATTTTAGGAAAATCACAATTTTTTTTATTTTTTATTAAAGCTTTTTAATTTTCGAAATATATGCATGGATAATTTTTCAACATAAACCAACAGAGGGATTTCTGAGATGTAAATGCTCACTGAAAATTTAAGGATCTGCTCTCACAAGCCAGTGGGTATTGGCTCTAGTATAGACCATTCTTATCTTATGTTAGTAGACCTTTCTGCAGACCTCTACTTAAAGCAATTTTTAAGTAATGGGAATCTTCCTGCAGATGTAGGGAAGGGAAGGATGGAAGCAAGAAGTGGGTCACTTGCTGTGTATGGAAAGTTCAAGGTAATTCAAGAATGAGACCTGGGTGGGATCAGAGAAACAAGAGGAGGATGAACAAGCAGATATAGGCCAGACCCAAGAAGGCCTGACTGTAACAGAAAGGAAGAAGGGGTAGGAGGAGATGTGAGGAGTCAAATAGGAACACAGACAAGAGCAGACAGGCAGATGGACAAAAGAAAGACATTCAGGTCAGGGACTGGACATGAGGGGCAAATGGATAGAGTGGGGCAAAGGTCTTTTTCTAGTGTTGTAGTTTCAAGCCAAGCTCCTAAAGTCACTGAAGATCTCCTAGCACATTTGTTCTGTTGTCACTTGTTTTTTGATTGAACATAGGGAGAGGGGAAACCATGGAGTGCCAAGCTAAGAGATAGGAGCAGAGAGAGAGAACATAGTACTACATAGTAAAGTTAAGATAAGTGGGGGCTTTTAGAATGTGAATTTCTTTCATAATTCTTTACTGTAAAGTCAAATTTGCATAGAATTTGCATAGAATAGTCTACATACCTCTTTTAGGCCCAGTTTTAATATCATCCACCATTAGCAGCCTTTTCCGACTTTGGTCAGCTACAAAATTTGATGAATTTGCAGTGTGTCACTGATAAAGCTGTTGAGTGGTACAGGGTCCAGATACCTGGGTTATATCAATGGAGATTTGCCATGTTTACACTGATGAATTAACAACTACTCTTTGAGGGACTCAATAGGTACAAAAATATTTATAGCAGTTCTTTTCATGTTGGCAAAGTATTAGAAACTGAAGGGGTGTCCATCAATTGGGGAATAACTAAATAAATGATGGTATAGATTCTATACTATTGGCATGTATTCAAGGAAGAATTTAAAAGCTGAAAAAAAATAAATAAATTATGGTATAACAATGTAATTGAATATTATTTTACCATAAGAAATAAGTAAGGAAATAAGGAATTTTTTTTTCTCTCTTTTTTTTTTTAAAAATTTTTATTTTATTTGCATAACATATGTGTGGGTAATTCTTCAACAATAACCCTTACATAGCTTTCCGTTACAAATTTTCCCCCCAACTCCCCACCCCTCCCCTAGATGGCAGGATATCCACTACATGTTAATTATGTTAAAATATTGGCAAATCGAATATATGTATACATATTTCCAAACTTATCATTGGTGTGCAAGAAAAATCTTATCTACACAAACGATATATCAGATAAAGGAAACACAATGTAAGCAAACATCAATCAAGGAGTATGAGAATGTTATGTTGTGGTCCACATTTCGCATCCCTCTCTCTGGGTGTATATGGCTTTCTTCAGTGAACAATTGGAGGTGGTTTGAAACATATCATTGTTGAAGAGAGCCATGTCCATCAGAATTGATCGTCATATAGTACTGTTGTTGCCGTGTATAATGATCTCCTGGTTCTGCTCATTTCACTCAGCATCAGTTCATGTAAGTCTCTCCAGGCCTCTCTGAAATCATCTTGCTGGTCATTTCTTACAGAACAATAATATTCCATAACATTCATATACCATAATTTATTCAGCCATTCTCCAATTGAAGGGCATCTATTCAATTTCCAGTTTCTAGCCACTACAAAAAGGGCTGCCACAAACATTCTTGCACATGTGGGGCCTTTTCCTTCCTTTATGATTTCTTTGGGATATAAGCCCAATAGAAATGCTGCTGGGTCAAAGGGTATGCACAGTTTGATAACTTTTTGAGCATAGCTCCAAATTGTTCTCCAGAATGGCTGTATCCGTTCACAGCTCCACCAACAATGCATCAGTGTCCCAGCCCTCCCACAACCCCTCCAACATTCATCATTAACTTTTCCTGTCATTTTAGCCAATCTGACAGGTGTGAAGTGGTATCTCAGGGTTGTCTTGATTTGCATTTCTCTGATCAATAGTGATTTGGAGCACCTTTTCATATGACTATAAATAGTTTTAATTTCATCCTCTGAACATTGTCTGTTCATATCCTTTGACCATTTATTGATTGGAGAATGGCAATAAGGAATTTTTTTCAGAAAAATCTGGAAAGACTCATATGAACTGATACAAAGTGAAGTAAGCAGAATCAGGAAAATACAATAACTACAATATTGTAGAGAAGAACAATTTCAGATTTAGAAATTCCGATCAATCAACCATAATTGCAGAGAAGTCATGATGAAGCATGCTACTCACCTTCAGAGAGATAAAAGGATAAACTGGGGCATATTTTTGGAATGTCCAATATGAGAATTTGTTTTGACTATACATGGTTTTTAAGTAAATTTTGTTTTTCCTGCTTTCTCAAAAAGGACAAAGAGAGGTAAGAGTGAGAGAATGTATATCTGAAAATAAATTAAATGAATTTTTAAAATTTAAATGTAAAATTTAAGTTTAATTTTAAAATCTCTTTAAGTTTAGCCATACAACTACTTCTGAATTCATGTGATTATATTATCATCTAATCTATTTCTTTGCATTTTCTCCACAAGAGTATTACTATTGCCAAAATTTTAAGCTTTTTTTTTTCTAAGTCCCTGTAGGAATTAGGGGAATTGATACAATCATGTCCTGTGTTATCTACAAACTGAGTAACATTCTTATCTTCTGAATTCATCTTCCACTTGGTCTTTGCACAAGAAACCTACAACACTTAAGAATGTTTTTGGGGACAAATAATCTCTGTGTTTTCTTTCTTGCTTGAGACAGGAACCCAAAAGACCACTGACCAAGACTTTGAATCTTGTATGCATATGACATAATGCATAAAAGACCCATTATTGAAAGAGATTTTTTGAGGATAGATTTAGTCCTACCTTGACAATTGAGTTAAAAAAAATAATTTATAAACAACATGTACACAGACAAGTACAATGATATCTTGGCACTTGCCTGCTTCAAAACATCAAATTCACATTCAGTGAATTTTGGCAAGAAAAAAATGCTTTAGCATGTGAGACTTGTTCAACATGACTGTTGACTAGTTGTTTACTTGACTAGTTGAACAAAAGGATGTGAAGCTTGTCAGATATACTGCCCATCCCCTGTCACTAATACTATTGCCCTCAGCAATGGGCAGCTCCTCCCCAGCCAAGATGGCAATGCACAGGGCTATTTGGTTGAAGCCCACAATATTGAAGTTGTGCAGGTCTCAAAGGATAGGTGGTAGGGAGGTCCCTTCAGGATAATGTGGCTTATAAGTCTTCCAGTTCCCAAAGCAGTAGTACTAGAAGGAGCACACCATGACCAGTATGCTTAGCAGCAGTGAAGCAGTGGCTGGAAAAGCAGTGGTGGGACCAGGCCATAAGAGGTAGCAGTCATGGCAGAGGTGGTGAAGGACCCAGGACTCTTGGCAGGCCTAGCCCCAGGAAGTGACTAGAACCCTGGTTGGCATGAGACCATAGCTTTAACCTCCACATCCAGCTCTCCCCACCAGGAAGCTTGGACAGCATGGGATAGGAGGAGAGTATAAAGGTTGTGGTTCCTCTCATAAAGTGAGTTGGGTCAAGAAGGGTCAGTTGAACTGAGCTGGGTTTGGCAGGGCTGGCTTGTTTCTCCACAGTTGAAAGCTCCTCTTGCCCTTTAGAGAATCTAGTGAAGAGGGATGGTTAGGCTATGGACTGGAGATGTACTCCTTATGGGAAAAATTTATTTCTTACTCATCATTTTTGTAACTCTTCATGCCTTGTGGAACCAATTAATGACAAGTACCGAGATAACACTGTAAATACAAAATACATACCCAAAAAAGGAGATAGGATAGCAACTGGCCCTGTAATGTTATTGGAACTACTAGGTGAGCATGTTTCCATAGCTTATAGTCTTAGAGACTTACACACAACTCTGAGAGACTGAGGTATGTGTCAGAGGTGGGACTTCCACTTAGATCTTCTTAAAAAATAGGAAGAAAATAAGCATTTATTAAATAGCTAGTATGCACTAGACACATAATAAGCACTATATAAATATTAACTATTACCTTACCCGATCCTTATAACAACACTGTAAAATAAGTGCTGTTATTATTATGCCCATTTTTCAATTTAAGGAAACGGAGGCAGGCAAAAGCTAATTTCCCCAAGGTTACCCAGCTAGTAAGTCTGAGACCATATTTGAACTTGAGTGTTTTTAACTCCAATTCTGGAACTTTATCTACTATGCTACCACATAGTTTGATTTTCATCTGCATTTGCAGCTTGAGCACTACCTGTCTCTTTATCAGTCAAATCAGATTTTTCCAAGCACCAAAACTGCCTAAAAACTCATTGAAGAATATCATCCAGCTGTTCAAGCTTTATTTTTCATTTCAAACTAAATCACCAGATCACTGGGAAGTAAACTGAATGTGTAAAATTACCATCAGATTTTGATGTGAAATTAATTCATTTTTCAGAATACAAATAGCAATTTGCAAAGCAGAAGCTAATAGGCTCTGCACCATCAAATACAACAAATGTTTCTAGGCCTTGTCAAACATTTCTAATGGTAGGGTAGGAGGTGGGAGTGGGAAAAGGAGAAGGAAACTCACTTATGACATTTCCTTTGGCTTCACCTTTTATTGTCAAGCCTAGTTATATAAGGATGATTGTGCTTCACATTAATTAGCTAAGAGATTTAGACATTAATCCACTATCCACAGACCCCTCTTATAAGATTTCAGAAAGGAGAAAGGACTGTGGTTCTTTCTTTTGTTATGGCCTTTGGAATTAACACAGTAGGAAGATGGGCCATTCTGTCTAAGAGGCCCAAGACTTCCTTTCCAAGCTATGTTAAGCTTTGCGCTAATTCCTCTCAACTTTCTGAATACCTAGTGGGCATATCAAACAGGAGGCAGGCCATGTCAACCTAAGAGACTGGGGACCACCATATACGCGGCATTTTAATGAAAAGGCATTTACAGGTCTGTCAGAAAGAACTACCCTACTGACATTTTCTGGTTAAAAAATAATAATGGTAAAATTTTAAAAATGGGAGGAGAGAGTTAGAAGTTTTCCTTTTTTTTCCAATCCAATCTTATTACATCAGCTTTTGATTAAATAAGATAATAAATAGAAAATGTTAATGTAGATGTTCTGAACAACAGACATATTTCAACATTAAAATGAACCCAAATATGGGAGGGGATTGTGGTTAATGGACATGATAACACACATCTTTTTTATGTGTAACCTGACATATAAAATACCAAATGTTTACATAGTGTTTTCAACTGCAAGTTCCCCAAAAGGTCATTTTAAGTATTCAGAAAAAAATATCAGAATTCCTATGCCAAATCTATCTATCTATGTGACTACAGGCAAGTCTCAACCTCTCTGTGTCTCAATTTCCTCAACTATAAAATGGGGATAATCATACTTGGACTGTGTCCAGCATTATCATGAGGAAAGTGCTCTTTAAAATGTAAAAGCCTTATAGTTATGTGAATGGTTAAAATTATTAAAGATGTACATGATAAAAGCATGGAATAGTGGATAGAGATTCTCTCAGAATCAGGAAAATCTAGGTTCTGTTCAGGCTGTGCGACCATGAGCAAATAATTTAACCCCTCAATGACCCAGGCAATTCTCTAAATTTCAAAATAGATGCCAATCTTCATAGATAGAGGGAATTTCCTCAACAGGAACTTCCTTTGCTGATTATGTCACAGGACCAAATTGTTTGTGTTAGTGATTTCTATCCTGATAATGAAAAAAAGGAGAGCAATTAAACAAGTAAAATTTTAGAGGGGCTCCAAATGAACTAAATTTACAATCTTAATTAAAGTCTAAATTTTTCATAATAGAATATACTATAAAATATTTGTTTTATTGTTGTGAAAATAAGTTATATCAATATCTTTTGATTTTGCATCACAGTCATCTCTGGAAATATCTCTCCTCCCATTCTTCTGTCCATTTAAATCGAACCTTCTCAAGTTTATGGCCAAATAAGAGATAGAGAGGATCATGGAAAGTAAAAGGAATAATTTTGATTACATGAAATAAAAAAGATTTTGCACAAACAAAACCAATACAGCCAAAATTAAAAGGATGGCAGGAAACTAGGGGAAAACATTTTTTCTTTGATAAAGACTTCATTTCTTCAATATTTAGGAAATTGAATTAAAATTTATTAAATTAAGATCCATTCCCTGATTGATCAAAGAATATAAAGTTTTCAGAAGAAAATATCAAAGCTATCCATAGTCACATAAAAATGCTCTAAATCACTAGAGAAATATAAATTAAAACAACTCTGAGGTAGCATATCACACCTATTAGTTTGGCTAACATGACAGAAAAGAAAAACAAAAAATGCTGGAGATATAAAAAATTAGTAACATTAATGCAATATTAGTGCAGATATGAACTAGTCCAATCATTTTGGAGAACAATTTGGAACTATGCCCACTGGGCTATAAAACTCTGCATATCCTTTGACCCAGCAATAACATACCAGGTCTATACACCAAAGGGACCCCCTTTCTAAGTGGAAAAGGACATATTTAAACAAAAAAAATATTTATAGCAGTTCTTTTTTTGTGGAGGGCAAGAATTTGAAATTGAGGGATACTACTGTGCTATAAGAAATACTACTGTGAAAATCATTCCCAGAATAATACACCATGATCAAGTAGGATTTATACCAGGAATGCAGGGATGGTTCAATATTAGGAAAACTATTAACATAATTGACTATACTAATAACCAAATTAACAAAAAACATATGATAATCTCAATAGATGCAGAAAAAGCATTTGATAAAATCCAACATCCATTCCTATTAAAAACATTAGAGAGTATAGGAATTAATGGACTTTTCCTTAAAATAGTCAGTAGCATCTATTTAAAACATCAGCTAGCATCATATGTAATGGTGATAAACTGGAACCATTCCCAATAAGATCAGGGGTGAAACAAGGTTGCCCACTATCACCATTACTATTCAATATTGTATTAGAAATGCTAGCTTTGGCAATAAGACAAGAAAAAGAGATTAAAGGAATTAGAGTAGGTCATGAGGAAACCAAATTATCACTCTTTTCAGATGATATGATGGTCTACTTAGAGAACCCTAGAGAATCAACTAAAAAACTATTAGAATTAATCCCCAACTTTAGCAAACTTGCAGGATACAAAATAAATCCACATAAATCATCAGCATTTTTATCCATCACCAACAAAATGCAACAGCAAGAGATACAAAGAGAAATTCCATTCAAAATAACTATTGATAGTATAAAATATTTGGGAATATATCTGCCAAGGGAAAGTCAGGATCTATATGAGCAAAACTACAAAACACTCACCACACAAATAAAGTCAGATCTAAACAATTGGAAAAACATCAAGTGCTCTTGGATAGGTCGAGCAAATATAATAAAGTTGGCAATACTACCTAACCTAATCTATTTATTTAGTGCTATACCAATCAAACTCCCAAGAGATTATTTAACCGACCTAGAAAAATAACAACAAAATTCATCTGGAAAAACAAAAGGTCAAGAATTTCAAGGGAATTAATGAAAAAAAATGCAAATGAGGGTGGCCTAGCTGTACCAGATCTAAAACTATATTATAAAGCAGTGGTCACCAAAACCATTTGGTACTGGATAAGAAATAGAGTAGTGGATCAGTGGAATAGGTTAGGTTCACAGGACAAAATACTCAATGACAATAGTAATCTAGTGTTTGATAAACCCAAAGACCTCAGTTTTTGGGATAAAAACTCACTATTTGACAAAAACTGCTGGGATAATTGGAAACTAGTATGGAAGAAATTAGGCATTGACCCACACCTAACACCATATACCAAGCTAAGGTCAAAATGGATTCATGATCTAGGCATAAAGAATGATATTATAAACAAATTAGAACAATGGAGGATGGTTTACCTCTCAGACCTGTGGAGGGGGAAGGAATTTGTGACCAAAGAAGAACTAGAGGTCATCATTAATCACAAAATAGATAAGTTCGACTATATCAAGTTAAAAAGTTTTTGTACAAACAAAATGAATGCAGACAAGATTAGAAGGGTAGCAGTAAACTGGGAAAATATTTTTACATCCAAAGGTTCTGATAAAGGCCTCATTTCTAAAATATATAGAGAATTGACTCAAATATATAATAAGAATTCAAGCCATTCTCTAATTGATAAATGGTCAAAAGATATGAACAGACAATTTTCAGACAAAGAAATTGAAACTATTTCTGGTCACATGAAAAGATGCTCCAAATCACTACTGATCAGAGAAATGCAAATTAAGACAACTCTGAGATACCACTACACACCTGTCAGATTGGCTAAAATGACAGGAAAAGATAACAACGAATGTTGGAGGGGATGTGGGAAAACTGGGACACTGATGCATTGTTGGTGGAACTGTGAACGGATCCAACCATTCTGGAGAGCAATTTGGAACTATGCTCAAAAAGTTATCAAACTGTGCATACCATTTGAGCCAGCAGTGTTTCTACTGGGCCTATATCCCAAAGAGATTTTAAAGGAGGGAAAGGGACCCACATGTGCAAAAATGTTTGTGGCAGCCCTTTTTGTAGTGGCAAGAAACTGGAAATTGAAAGGATGCCCATCAATTGGAAAATGGCTGAATAAATTATGGTATATGAATGTTATGGAATATTATTGTTCTGTAAGAAACAATCAGCAGGATGATTTTAGAGAGGCCTGGAGAGACTTGCATGAGATAATGCTGAGTAAAATCAGCAGAACCAGGAGAACATTATACACAGCAACAAGACTATACGATGATCA
This sequence comes from Myrmecobius fasciatus, assembly GCA_023553655.1. Taxonomy (NCBI): domain Eukaryota; kingdom Metazoa; phylum Chordata; class Mammalia; order Dasyuromorphia; family Myrmecobiidae; genus Myrmecobius; species Myrmecobius fasciatus. The sequence continues at coordinate 47,397 of JAJPUD010006299.1, read as the reverse complement.
ATTCTGATGGACATGGTTCTCTTCAACAATGATGTGATTCAAACCAGTTCCTATTGTTCAGCAATGAAGATAGTCATATACATCCAGAGAGAGGTCTGTGGGAACTGAGTGTGAACCACAACACAGCATTTTAACGCTTTCTGTGAATATTTCCATGCATTTTGTTTTCCTTCTTAGATTGTTTTTTTCTTCTTCTCTTTCTAGATCTGATGTTTCTTGTGCAGTAAGATAACTGTATAGATATGTATACATGTATTGGATTTGTCATGTAATTTATCCTATTTAGCATGTATTAGATTACCTGTCATCTAGGGGTGGGGGTGGGGGGAAGCAGGGGAAAAGCTTGGGGAAAAAAAAGTTTTTGCAAAGGTCAATGTAGAAAAATCACTCATACGTTTTGTAAATAAAAAGCTTTTAATTAAAAAAAAAAGAATTACTACTGTGCTATAAGAAATGACAAGTAAGGTTATTTAAGAAAAATCTGCAAAGACTTATATGAACTAATGCAAAGCAAAGTGAGCAGAACATCATACATAGTAGCAGTAATATTCTAACAATGATCAACTGTGAAAGACTTAACTACTCTGATAAATACAATGATCCTAGACAATTCCAAACCCCCATGATGAAAATTACTATTCACCTTCAGAGAAAGAACTGATGAACTAAAAATTCAAGTACAGATTGAAGCATACTTTTTTCACTTTCTTTATTTTTCTTGTCATTGTTTTCTTTTTGATTTTGAGTTTCTTTAATAATATCCTTCTATGGAAATGTATTTTTCATGGCTCCACATATGTCTATATAATTGATATCATATTGCTTGCCTTTTTAGTGGGTGGAGGAAGAGCTGAAGGAAGAGAAAGAAATTGAAATTCAAAAAAAATTTTAAATAAATTTTTAAGAAAAAAGAAATTGAACGTTCTACTATAACAAAGAAAAAAAAAACAATTAAGCATAAACACCCAAAACAGTGATCACATCCAAAGATGCATATACATATTACATTGTCATAATAATTCTCTACCTCTCAGCTGAGAGGAAGAATGTTATTCCAAAGCTTCTTAAATTGTGAGTCACAACTCTATAAGGAGTCACGTAACTGAATGTGGGGATTTCAAAAAATTTGAGAATAGTAAAAGGCATCAAATATTCCACCAAGATTTAATGATTTAAGTAAAAATAAATAAGCACACACATCATATTAGTATGCAAATTTGCTTTTGTCTTTAATAAACAGTAAAATTATATATGTACATGTACATGTATATATATATCAAAGAATTGTTTTAAAATAAATTTCTTTTTTATTTAGTATCAGTAAATGTTTGATTTGTACACCTATTTTATATATCTCCATACCTGGGGTTGCATAAAAATTTCTTGGGCAAAATGGGTCACAACTGGTAAGAAACTCCAATCTATAGCACCATTATTAGCTTTTCAATTACTTGCAATTTAACTTCCTTTCAGCAATCTTTCCCACACAATGTTTTTGACAGGTGGCTTAAATATGTACAGTCAGCATGTACTAAAATATCAGCAGAAAAAATGGAATTAGATATGGCTCTGAAACTTTCCCAATGGCCACTCACAGGAAAGTAAAATAAAAATGGCTTCCTAATACCTATAATAAAGCTAAAGCTATTGTATTAAGGATGATCATTTGACCTAAAAAAAGCACTGTTTGTGAAAATGTCTGGAGCCAGGAATTCAGGGATGTTTCATTGGGAGATATGAAATAGGAGATAATAGTATTAGCTTAGAAATTCTGAGGCATGTATGAGCTAAGTGGATTACATTTATCCTCCCTAGCTTCATTTTGATGCCATTTCCAAGAAAACACTGTAACAAGCATTTGCTTTATGTCTGTTACCAGATTTGGATATGGGTTCCTGGCCTGTTTCTTTAAATCATTCTTTCTATAATTATTTCTTTGGCTATACATTTAAGAAAATAAACAGTAGTCTACATCAGAGGCGTCAAACTCAAGGCCCATACCAGCCCACAAAAACTTCCTAGTACAGATGAATTAGATTAAAATGTAATTGAGAAAGGTTTAACAGAAGAAATAAAAATACAGTGCAACACAAATAATGCTCATTTGTGGTTTTCTAAATCAATATGCCTCCCATAGGCATCTATCTCTATTTTAGTTTAGCACCACTGGTATACCTTACTTCAAATACCACTAAACTTGTCACTGAAGGAAACCTTTTTTTTTTTTTAAGGCAAAGAAATTTTCTACTTAATGTTTCGTTTTTAATCAACATGATGCTCCTTCTGTATCTGCCAAATTTAGATGGTGTAGGGGAGTTGACATCAGAGAAAGAGACTTATCAAAACACCAGTACCCACAAATATGTGAGAACAACAGGTAGGGAGCAGAATATCTGCCTTAAAAGCAGAGCCAAAGTGAGCCATTACCTTAGAGAATGTTAATGGACATAATAAGGCTTTCTTCATTAGCATGACTGTCTCAATTAATTTCTTGAATATGAAGAGGCAACCTGGCACAATGGAAAGAACACTGGGATGCTGGAATAAGAAAATATCGATCAGGGTAGATCTTAGATCTTTACACCATAGTGAAAAGAGCACTGAATTTGGAGTCACCAGAACAAATTCCACTCTGCTATTTGCAATGGAAGTGAACTTGGGCAAGTCTTAAAATCTCTCTGCACCTCAGTTTTCTCATTTTCATATCTCTAAAGAGAGGAAATTAGATGATTTCTATGTTCTCTAACAGCCTGAGACCTATCAATCAATCTACAAGAATTTATTAAGTTCTTACTATTTGCCAAGACCAGAGTGAAACAATACCTCCCTCTGCCCAGTTGATTGGTTTTCATAATAATCTATAACTTAAGTTTATATTCAGGCTCTGACACTTCCCAGCCTTGTGACCCTGAACAAATCAAATCACCTCTCAAAGACTCAATCTCTTAATCTTTAAAGTAAGGAGAATAATACATATTTTTAACAGGGTTATTATGAAAAGGTGCTATAAAGAGCTCACAAGCTACTAGAAAAAAATAAAAACACTTTAGGGAATTAGTAAAATAGTTAATTTTCCTAAAGGAAAAGATAAGTACTTAAAACAACTGTACTTTTAGAATCAAGATAAACCAGTTGCTAAAAATGTAGTAACCTTCAGAATATATTGCTAAATTATTAAATGTTTCAGAAGACTGCTTCAGAGAAAAACAGAAAGCAAAGAAGAGTAAGGAGAGAATACAAAGTGAAAAAAGTGATAAACTAATAACATAAAGTTCTAATTTCTGACAAAGAGGGAAGTCTACTACTTTTAATCTTGGTTACTAGTTATTCATTTCTTATTAGTTATTCATTTCTATTGAATTCTTATATAGGCTATTCCACTCCTTTAGATTTCTTCATTAATGTGTACCTTAGAAAATAGAACGTTTAAATATTAAAAGAAAATTATGAAAAGAGGTAGGCCATCTATTTCAATTGTAATGACTTCTTTTAAAAAATAATTGCTTACAAAATAATGATGTTAAAGCAATAGATGCAAATATGTAAATTGTTATGATTGTTACCAAATTATTACAAAATAATAATCTAAAACCATATTATATTTAAATTACCCAGAAGAGCTGACAAAATATATATACCTCCAAATATAAAATGAAAGTATAATATGCCTTTAATTTGTAACAAAAGGAAAGCTGTTGGAGGTAAAATGCTTGTTCTAGGAATAAAGCTGATCTTCTGTTGTAAGAAGAAGGGGGGAATCTCACCAACTGAAAGAAAGTAAAATCCCCACCACACAAAAAATTTAATTATCATTATTATTACATTATTAAAATTGTTACTAATGTCAAAATCTAATGAAACTTTGTTTAGAGTGATTTTGTTGTTTGAGTTATCAATAAATACAATAAGAATAAGTATTGGCTTCCAATGAGATTAGTAACAAAAAAACAAACTTTACAATTGTAAAGCTAGATATAAATAGCCTAATTTTTTTTAATTTAGGAGGGAAAAGGATATATTTCTTCAACTATGGAGAAGAGAAACTTTTTAATAAATATAATTGGAAGGAATTATTAAAAATTAAATCAATGAATTTGATATATACACATTTTATGTAACAGGAAAAATGGAGAAAAGAAACAGATTAGGCGAAAATATTTGCAAGTTATATTATCCAACTGAAAATCTAACACATAGGAGCTACAAAAGATACAAACATAGCTACAAGATTAATACACACTCCATAAATGAACAATAGTAAAAGACCACAATCTATTTTAAGGGAGAAAATACAACCTAAATACCGAAACCTATGGGAAAAGATGTGTCAGTTTCCTAAAACTGTGAGAAATATAGACAACAATTAGTAGTAAAAATCAATAGGACTATAGAGTTTGTTACAGTCATCATGGGAAATGAGGTTGAAAAAGTAAGCTGGAAAAAGATTGCAGAGACCTTTGAATGCCAGTTTACAGAATATGGATTTTATTCACTGGATTTAGTCAGTGAGAAAATCTCTCAAATTGGGAAAGGAAAATGGTATGATCCACACTGTTTATAAGGTAGACAATTTCTGGCAGAGTAAAAGAGAAAGGAAAGACTCAAGAGTGATTCAGACAAGGATTAATAGAAGTTTCGGTTATAACAAGGTCTGCGTTTTGATGTATTGAAGGTAGCAAAAGACTAGTAGTACCTTTTTATTGGCCCTCAATTTTGGAGGGTTTCTATAGCTTTTTCCAGCTCTTTCTTCTTCCATGCACTGGATATGACTGACCCTTAGCCCTCACTCTTTACTCCACTCCAAATCTATTAGGCATTTAGTAGAAGGTACTAAATTGATTTGGCTTCTGAGTTACACCTCATCTGTTCTTCCTCTCTGTCATAGTGATATTAATAGGACCCTACAATCTCATACCCTTGAATGTTTTCCAAGGTGGGGAACATTAGGCCCAAGGCCCACATATTTAGAAGAAAATCTATCTCCCATTTAGCCTTAGATTGGCAAAATTAAACTTTAAAGTATGAATTAAATGTTTTCACTGCAAATATTTTGAGATTTTTTCCAAAGAAATAGCTTTCTCCATCGTAGAAGTTCATTTTTGACACATAAAAATCTCTAGCTCTTTATTTTTTTGTCTCTATGTTTTTCAGTAACATTCCATTTTTATTTTCTTTGTTTTTAACACAGTAACACAAATTTAAACAATTTGTGTCTTTCCCTTAGAAATAGTCTTCAATGATGTCACGGGTTTTATTTTCTGAGAGCCAACTCTAAGCAAAATTTTTAAGTCAACAAAATTGGTGTTGAGTACCCATCCATCTCTCTCCATGATGACTATTAAAAAAAAAAAAGCATTAACATTACAAGGGTAAAAAACATTTTTATCTTTGGACAGATTGAGATGAGTTTCTGACCACTTGGTTTAGATCAGGATGTTACTGGTTTTAAGTCATTACAAGAATTGTAAAAATAAATAAATAAATAAATAAATAAATAACTAGGAGTGGCTTGTTCTTCAGAAAAGGTTTCTAGATTCCAAACCGAAAAGAATTCAAGTAAGTCTCTAAGTATACAACAAGGCAGCATTTGGGAAATGGCTTTATGGAAGGGAAGCAAGCATGAGAACAATGTCACTGTGTTGAGTTAATTGCAGCATCTAAAATAACTCTCTCTGATCTTGGAGTATGCAATGTAAAGAGAAAAACTTAGCAAACACCAATGGTGTTTATGTAAGACACGAATTATTGACCCTTTTTTTGGTATCTTCCTTTTTCCAGTCTGGTGAAGCCTGTAGGCACCTCAAAATATTTTTTAAATAAACTAAATGATTACTATTTAAATATTTAATAAATATTTAAATAATTGAAATATTGCTAAATTTCATTTAAAGATGAGTAAAAATAAAATGTTATTTTTTCTCATCCAAGTTCATGGACCTTCTGAAATACATCCATGGATCCCTTGGGAGTAAGTGAACTTCAGATTTAGAACCCCTGATATTGATCCAATCACCAAAAGAGCATAAATGAGTAAATAATTATGCAAAATAAGTAAATAAATTATATAATTATGGAAATATGTAAACAAATTATATCATGTAAATAATATGAGTAATATAAGGTTTAACAATTGATAAATCTATGATGTATTCCATCTTTTTAATGTAAGGGAGGGGAAGACATAAGTCTCTTCCCCAGCCCCTTAATTGAAGCAGTCACATAATGTACAACCTTATTCCTTTATGAAGACATAGCACCTCTCCTATTAAGTCAAGGAAACAAAATGGCTGAGAAAATGAAATAGTCATACTTCGGGGGGTTTTAAATAGTTCAGTCCAACGATGCTCAAAGAAGTCAAGATTCAGAAGAATTGTGAAGTGAAAACCTTGCATGAGGAAAAGAAGGGAAATTCCTTTCGCTCCCTTTCCTAAACATCCATGAAACTGCAAAGAGGATCTTCTGAACTACTGAGAGGCACCTTATCCAGTGAGAAGAGATATACAATCCAGATAGACACAGATATAAGAAGCAGTCAGTCACCCAAGGGAGCTAGCTTCAGGGAGCTAGTCCTGGTAACTGAGAGAGGAGTTATGGAGAGAAGCAAATCCAAGTCCTCTGACTCCAATACTAGATCTCTTCAGAATTAGTTCCCATAACCCCCAGGGACATTTTTTTAAAAACTGGTTTGGGGGCAGAAGGGAGAGATAGGAAAGAGACAAATAAAGAAGACCAGTTACATCAACATCTACCATCAGCTTATTTGTCACAACCAAAAGATCATACTTATGGTTGAAGTGTTGAAGGCTAAGCTATGTAGCTGAGGACTTCAACAAACTCTTCAATCATTGCTTATTTTCTCCCATTTCCCTTGTGGCTACCACTCAGGGACAAATTTCCTCTGCATCTGGAGAAATCCTTCATGAGCCCAGGCTTTCCTTCAGGGTCGCTCAGTGACTTATTGCCAAGAGACAGTTGTTAAAATTTTATAGCAGCAAGAGTCTATTGACCAGCATTACCATGTAAACCATCTGTGCAATAAAAATGCTGTGTGTCAGAATTCAGAAGCCAGAGCAGAGCAGGTCATGCTCCAGACCAATCCCTAGGATAGGGTTTCTTGCTACACAGAATCTTTTCATTATTCTAGAATTGGCACCCCTCCCACCTGTTCTTCAAAACAAACCAATTCCATCAGTGGGAATATGTCCTTCTGGAATCATATTAAAATTATGAATAAAAAGAATCCAAAATAGCCTAAAGAAATAGCCAAGGAAAAATAAAAAAAAAATTTAAAAGTGTCACTTATGATGATTCTAGGATTTTGTACTTTGAAAGCAAAGTTTCCTTTCAAGGAACTTCTACCTTAAAAGCTAGCCTCCATTTTGATAAAGTCTGATTTTGAGATCAGCATTCTGACAGGCAGAGGTAAGAAAGGAATACATTCTAGGCATGGGTAGAAGGAAGAAGCATGCTGAATTAGATGAAAGGTAGTAACCTAATTGGACTGGAACATACAGTGGGAAAGGAGTAATAATGTAAACTAAGGCGGGGAAAGTCAGTAAGCATCTAATTGTGGAAGATCTTAAAATGCCAGGAAATAAGTGGATATTTCTAATTTATATAAGCAAAAAGTAGGCAGTAAAGATTTTTGAGCCCAGATATGACACTGTCAAATGTATGCTCTTATAGAGAATAACTTGGCAGTTATGTGTGGAGAATGAGTCAAAAAGGGAAGAAAATGGAGGCAAGAAAAATAATTAGGAAACTGTAATACCTGAGGAAGGGTAGTGAAGATGACCACAATGTGAGAAAAGAAGACAAATCTGAAGCTATTAATATTAGGAGAAATGGAAAGCAAATGGCTATTTCCTTCTATAGTAATAATCTTTTTTTTTTTTTTTTTGGTCATTTCAAGATGGCTGCCATCACTCAGCTTACTTTTTCCTTGTTTACCTAAATTGGGTTTTAAAATAAAGCAATAGGATACCATGAAAAGATAGCTGAATTTAAAGTTCAAATCTTACCTTTACTACTTGCCACTGTGTAACCCTTCAGTCTCAGATCCTTATCTATACAATGAGGAATTTAGATTAGATGACCTCCATCATCTCTTCTAGTTAGATAGCTAGTTAAATGGGTAGAGCACCCCTGGAGTCAGGAAGACCTGGATTCAAATCTGACCCCAAACACTTGCTAATCATGTGACCCTGGGCAAGTCACTTAACCTCAGTTTCCTCATCTGTAAAATGAGCTGGAGAAAGAAATTACAAAGCACTCTAGTATCTTTGCCAAGAAAACCTCAAATGAGGTCACTAAGACTCAGACCTGACTGGAAAAGAATTGAACAACAATGATCCCTTCCAGCTCTAAATCAATGATCCTGCCAAAAGCAAGAAGGTAGCTGCTATGTGCTGTTTCTTATCTTTGAACAAGAAAAAAAAATCAAAAATTAAAATCCTAAATGAAAATCCTCTGGATGCCACAGTTATGGTATCATCCTATGAAAATAAAATCCTAGTGATTTCTCCTTGTCCATTAAGCTAAGTCATGAAGTGCTAGTTTCCAAGGCTAGATGCCAACAGGATGGCTTGTGGATTGGCTTCCTTCAATAAAACCACAAACCTGTGGTACAGAAAAAATAAGTCCTGTGGTCTTAGGCTCAAGGGTCTATTTGCTGGTGGACGGCAAGACTTCAGAGAAGCCAAGTGACTTCAAATTGTCAGTGAGGAAGTTGCTACTTCTGTACCTTGTTTGCATTTCACCACTTATGGGTTAAAGAAGAGTTTTGTGGGAGATGCTAATGAGCAGCATTGGCCCAGACTTTAAATTTGTTTGCTCTGATTTCTATAGCTTTGGTCCCTACAGCATAGGCATGAAATCTAACTTTGGGGGTCTTTCAGGGAGAGAAATGATTCCCTTAGAAAGTCATTGACTGCCATCTTGTGGACAGAAGTCAAATATGATGACTGCTACTAGAAACCACAGGCACACATTAATCACTTTCCTTCCCACTTGACCTTTTCTCAAATTTAATCATTGTTCTACTTTTCTTTTAAGTAAACTGAGTCTATTCTGACTATATGAAAACTTCAAATTTGTTAGTAGGAAATATGACCCTCCTAGTGTGATAGTCATTCTGTGTCACATTTGACCCTGGGAGTTCTAAGTTTGTTTTGAAGAGCGATAGTTTTGGAGAAAGAAGCCCAGAGTTCAAATACTAGCTCCACCAATATAAGCTTATAAGTAGCTTATCCTTTCTGGGTCTCCATTTTTCCATCTGTAAAACAAGGAGATTCAACAGGATGATTTCTAAGGTTGATTTCCTGTTCTAAAATCTAAAAATCTAAAATACTCAGAGATCAAAAATTTCCAGTCCCAAGAAAGTTTTTAAACCTCATTGACAGTTCCAAGAATGAAAGCATAATCCTAGATAATTTTATAAGAAATGGCCTGTCCATAACTTCTCCAATAAATAACTCTATAGATCTGTGCATACACACACACACACACACACACACACACACACACACACATACACACATATATATATATATATATATGTATATTACATATATATATATATGCTCAAGAAAAAAACTTTCCCTGAAAATACATCTAATTTTACCCTTTGGTATTCTATTTATGTCTATTTATCTTTATGTTTTCCAATGCAAAAAATATAGCAGGGAAAAGACAGTTCTCCCAGCCAGACCTACAGTCAAATCCTGCCTCTGACATTGTGAATCTCTGAACAAGACATTCAACTTCTCAAGGTTGGAGGCTATTCTCCAAGACACTAAACCCAGATGGCTCTGGAGGGGAAAGTGAGGTAGATGACCTTGCAAAGGTCTCCCTCACTTAAATACTATGGCATCATCTCTCTGATTTCATGATCCTCTTCAAGAGAGAAGGACAAATAACAAAAAAAAAAAAATTGCAGAGAAGGTACAAAATAGAGGTACCAAATTTGTAGAGTTTCCTCATCTTGGAACTTTCTGTAGCTATGAAATCACAAGTCCAGTCCCTCACAAGATGATCAGAAAAGGGGATATAAGGACATTCTCAAGGTATCTCTTAAGAACTTTAGAATCAATTGTATGAAATGGGGGAGATATTGGCACAGGACTACCCAGCATGGTGTGCCTTCATCAGAGAAGGTGCTGTGCTCTATGAGCAAAGCAGAATTGAATTAGCCCAGAAGAAATGTAAAATGCACAAAATTAGAGAAGCTATTGTAAATGTTCATATGGAGTATTTATGTTCAACCTGTGGTAGAGTACTCTGAGCTCATATTGGTACGATCAACCATAGTAAGGCACATTGTAACTGAACTCTAATAAAGTGATATCATTATGGTCCTCTTCAAGATTGAAGAAAAACAACCAACCCATTGGAAATAAATATCTACCAATTTACCTTCTACTTGAATACTTGTAAAATGCTTAGAAAATCTTAATGTTCTGTTTAATGATTATTATTACCACTGTCACGATGATGATAAGAAGGATGAAAATGATGACGATGATGATGTTCTGGTGATATAAAAACAAAAGTTAAACAGTCCCTGTCCTCAAGGAGTTTACATTCTAATGGAGAAAACAGCATGCACATATAAGTACATATATAACATAGAATGGTCTATAGATCTCCAGAATATTATGGATATATTTATATATGTCTATATAACTATTTAAATGTGCTTACATATGTTTAGCTATGATTTATATACACATAGTTAGTTGTAAATCCTAAATTAATTGCTATTACTTTATTATTATTGGTCTATAAAGGCTACATCTTGAATTTCTATTTTTATATTAATTTTCAATTTCTTTGTGCCCTAATATTTGGTGTCTTTTTAATGTGCATTATTTTAAATGGTCTCATTCAGAAAGCACTACAAATATTTTAATCTTAAAATCTCTGATAGAGAATTTTTTTTAAGTTTTTACTTTTGTTTATCTTTCTGCTGAATTTTTCAAGCTCCAACAGAGGGACATTAAATTCTCCTACTATAAACAAGCCTATAACTTTTGGGTCTATTTCTTTTTGCAAGTTAACTTTTATGAATTTAAATGCTATATCATTTGGTACATGTAAGTTTTATATTGATATTTATGTGTTATCTATTGATTAATGATTATTTTCTTTCTTTGTCCCATTAATATTATGAATTTTAATGTTTTCTTTATCTGATAGCATGCCTCTCCTGCTTCTTTGGATTTACATGATAAATAGAAAAATTTTATTCCAGCCTTTACTCTTGATTCTTTGTGCTCTAGATATTTGGTTTTAAACACTAGATTTTGAGGTTTTATTATCTTAGCAGCTCCCATTAGTTTTATTAGATTGTTTAATCCATTTATAATTAGATATTAAAGTTAGTTTTATGTTTTCCTTTATGTCTCTAGTATTAGTTCTTTTTAATTAAAAAAAAATAGGACAGGATCTATCCTTCTCTCCCAAGCTGAAAACGTAGGTGCCATTCACAATCTAGATTCTACTTGTTTATTGGCATGGGAATTTTGACCTGCTCCATTTATGATCTGGGCCCATTCTCTACTTCCCAGACCCCATGCTACCTGCCCCACTCCCACCCTCATTTTCATGGCCTCACCATATCAATTCCAAAATTACTGTAGACTCCTGATTGGCTCAACCTACTAAAGTTCAGAACACAGGAACTCAAGAAATCAGTCTCTTCCAGTAGTTGGGATTATACTCATGCCTCATCTAGCCTTTCCATTTCTTTATTAAAATTTCATTTTCTTTGCTATTTTGTTGATTTTTCTTCTTTTTAATCAGATTGGCTAATGACTTATCAATTTTATTAGTCTTTTCAAAGAAGCAATTTTTACTTTTATTTATCATTTCTAGTTTGTTAATTTTAAGTTAATCTATTTCTCTTCTAATTTTAATACCTTCTCTTTTATTCTTTTTTTGGTCTATTCACTTCTGATTTTAAATATTCATATTCAAATCATTAATCTTCTCTTTTCCTATTTTCAGAATGTATGTTTCTAAGGTACCTATTCCAGGTTACTTTTTTCTAAATAGTTTCCAATTTATTGCCTTATTATAGCAAATAAATAAATATCTTATTTGTTATATTTGGCTCTCTTCTTTCTGTTGTGCTTCATACATAGAAAAATGATATTGCCCCACAGTAGGAATTTTCCTTTGTCTCTGATTTTACAATTTATTATTGATTTTAACCCTCCCTCTGATCATTTTTTTCCTATTTGCCAAGAAATCTCCTCTCTGGGCCTATGTATTCCCACTCTTCTGAGCATCAATTATCCCCAGGATTCCCAGGATCCCCCCTTCTACTGAGGCAGGATAAGTAGTCTATAAGTATCAAATACCTACAAATTATGCTCATTAAAGTCCCCTTCAATCTTTATAGAGTAACTTTCCTTTCCCATGGAAGATTGCTTCCATGCAATCAGTGGTACTTCTCTCACCAATGAAAGATTTCCCTTTATTTCTTTCCTCCCTTTTCTGTACCTTCCCTTTGCCTCTTTGCCCATTCTTCTTTGGGTTCTCTTCTTCCTGAGAAACTATCTTCCTTTCATTGTGATCATTTGATTTGAGTTCATCTCACATTTCCCATTGTATTCCCTTTTTAGATACTTTCTCATTTTGTAATTTTGTTCTACAAAAAAAGAAATAATTGATTCACCCATCAATAGGTTGTTATAAATATTAGTCCATGATGTTTCAGGCCTGTTTTTCCATCATTACTTCTTCTTTCATTCTTGTCTTAGATGAATTTAGAAAAAAATCCATTAATGGTCTCAGTTATTTTGTTGTTGTACTTGGTTACTATATTTGTTTATCCTTCTTGTATTTCTGGTATCTGGGTTGTTTGAAAAGCAAATAATCTCTTCAGGTCTGGTTTTCTTTCTCAGAATGTTTTCAATATCTATTTATTGAATATCCATCTTTTTTTTCATTAATAATTCTCAGTTTTGCTTGGTAGTTCACTTTGACTTGCATCTCCAGCTCCTATGCTTTTCAGAACACATTATTCCTTCTGTATTTGCAAGTCTTTTCCTGATCATTTGCAGTATTTGTTATTTGTCAGTGAATTTATTAAATGTAACCACTACATCTTAGAGTTTGCTTCACAGGATTTTTTTTTCTGGCAGCAATCTGCAAACTTTTGATTGACACTTTGTTTTCTAGATTTACCTTATGGTATTTGAGTGTTTTATTTTGTCATGTTCTGGGAACACTATAATCCTTAATTTGTCTCTATGAAACTTGTCTTCCAGATCAATATGTTTTTCTTGCATGAAGATAATATGTTTTTTGTTTGTTTGTTTGTTTTTTTTAATGTTGCAGCTTTTTGCTTCTCTTCTTACAAAATTATCCTTCACTTCTGGGTATTCTCATTTCCAATCACTTGTTCTTCTTTTGTTTCTTTGGTGAGACTTGACACAGTGGATTCCAGTTTTTCTAATCTGCCAATTATTTCTGCTGCACAGAACATAAATTCTGTTTTTGCAATTCCTATTTCTATTTTAAACCATTCAGTAACAGCCTACTGTGGTTTCTTGTTTTCTTGGGAATCCACAGGGTTCTCTACTTCAACAGTATTGCATTAGTTTCCTTTGTCTTGTAATACTTATTTCTAGATTTCTAGCCTCTTTTACCAGATTTGAAGAATATGTTCTTTTCTGTTATTAGCATATTTACTATTGATTAATTTGCTAATGTTTAGGATCTTTAATTGAGTTTCTTGTATCCTTAGTGATTTTGGTCCTTATTTTCTCTTACAGTATTCTATTGCTTACTTCATAACTCCTTTCCCTTTTGAGTATGGTTTCCCTGAGGGCTAGATCTCAAAGCTTTCTGAGCTTATTCCTATACTGGACAATTCATAGTTCACTAGTCTCAATTTCTGCTTTAAGTGACTTCTAGGGGGTACAGAAATAACCTTGATATTGGGCTCTTTTCTTCAGATTCAGTGGAGTGCCACAATTTTATACATGTCTTGCCCCAATTTCCTTTCTCAGTTACGTAACTAAAAACTGAAGCAGCACAGAATTCTGTTATATTGCTGAGTGAAATGGGAAACTGAGGACTTCTCAGAATAATGAGGGTGAGAGATTGGTGTGGTTTTTCATTGGGAATCTCTACTGCAGGAAGAGATTAATTGTGGCTTTTTAGAATATCAAAGACACACCAGACTTTGACTGGGAATCTATTTTACCTATTTGGTAAATATCTGTGTGTGATAAGTAAGCCAGAAATGCCTTGTTCTTGAGACTGGCAGGTCCTGGAAGCAGGGCCTCCCTCTCTCTCTATAAAGCATGTGCTCAAATGAGAAAATTCAGCCTCATCCTCTTCTCTGGCTTGCCCCGGAGGAGAATGATAGTTCAGAATTTGGTGAGATTCTGATAAACTTCTGATCTTCACTTTGAGAGATCTCTGAGTAATGATTTTGAGTCGTGAGTTGCAGTTTTATCCCACACACTGCTATCACAGTCTGAGCAAACTTCAGCCTTTTAGATTTGTGCAACATGAAAAGAGGAGAAGAGGCTTGAATTAAATTCCATGGACCAGCTTATATAGACCTAGTACTTATAGCATGGTAGACAATGGGAGAGGTAGTGCTTAATCAACATATTAGGGACTAGAAATTAAACTGATACCTCATTTGAGTTCTTGGTGTTCTAGAATTCAGACAGCTGCATTACCTCTTGTGTATAATTCCTCTTTTGGAGAAAGAAGTTTAAGAGGTCATAATGTTAAGGGATGAGACACCCTAACAGCATTTGAGGGTCCCCAGGCCCGTGTCTCCAAGTTAAGGTTGGCAAAAGAGGGTTTATTATAATACAGAGAGTTCTCAGTGGGCTGGATTACTGATTGGAATAGCCACAGAGCATTGAGAGACAGAGTTCAATTTTATTTAGTCTTCTGTAGCCCAGGGCTAGGGAGCAATCTCCAGATGAATTAAGGGCAGTGAGCTAGAGTAACCTCCAAATGACTTAAGGGTGGTGAATATTTTAGGAGTTTCCCAAGGATAGAAGCTATGGAGAGATCTCCAGGTGAATTAAGGGGGGGAGGGGGTCATCAGAACCAGAAGATTCAGAGTTTTCTGACCCAGACCCCCCACAAAAATAAGGGGACCAAAGAAGTCCTATTACATCAATGATGGTGAGAGAAAATGTCAAGTTCTCCACCTTGTTGGAAGAAGACTACTGGAAGACATTATTGCTTTTTTCTAAAAAGTTTTTTCTTCCTCTACCTCTTTAAAATCAATAATTTAGAACTTAAGTCAATACTTTATGATTTGTTTTGCCACAAGTCAAGCACTAATACTGTTGTGCCACAGTTTCCCTGTCTCAGTTTCCCTCAGTTACTGTCTCAATCTCCCTCAGTTGCTGTTTCAGTCTCCCTTAATTGTGCTGTCCCAGAATAGCAATCCCCACTTCCTGACCTTCAGAAATAATTGGACTCACATTCCAAAGAAGTTATGAAACCTCCAGGTGGCCACCCTTGACCTACCCCTTATCTGTATGACCCAGACGAGTAGTCTTCTTTGCCCAGCTTCTGTCTCAAGGCTTCTTACTCCTTAACTGCCAAAACTGAATTTATGGTTTCCTTGGACACCAGCTGTTGCCATGAGCTCTTTGTCTCCCTGAGCTGTAGAACCTAAATAATGTTTGAAGTCCCTTGATGGGGCTGCTGAATAATACTTTGTATTATTCAGTCGGCTGACATTGCGGTCGGTCTAAAGTCTCTGGCCTGGACTGTGTGCTTTGAGACATGAGTCCCACCAGTCCTGATACATAGCTATGGATTCTGAACTCTCAATTAACATCAATAAAGCATTACCTAATTTCCACTGTGTGATACTGCCTCAGTTTCTCCCTGAGCATTACAATACCCCATGTGAACAATTGGGATAGTTATCTCTAAATTTGCATATCTCAAATTTCTTTTGAGTAACTGCAACTCTGCTTTGCTTAAAAAGTACAGGGCCTTCTTTGATACAGGTGTACCATGCTAGGCAGTCCTGTGCAAGTGTCTCCCTGTCTCACAATATATATCAAAGATATCAGATATTCAAAGTGTGTGGAATAATGCCACCCCCAACTCAAAATGATAGAGATCTCTCAAAGTGAAGATTAGAAGGTTTATTAGAATCTGGGTAGAAGAGGGTGGTCCCTTCCCCAGAGAGGATCTGGAGCAGGGAGGCCAATTTACAGATGCAGGTAACAGGATTATATAGTTGAAATTACAGAAACACCCCCTCCTTTAACCCACTCAAGCCCCCAGTTAATCTTTAGAGTCATCAGCTAACCTAGTATTTGTTTTTGGTGTGCAGGTGAGGCTTAGTGACAATAGGGTCTTAGTTAAGCAATAAATGTTTCTAATACCTTTACTGAATATATCATTAAGAAAAGGAATCGATTAAGCAAGAGGGTTAAATATTCCTAAACTACTAAACCATTTATCAAGGTGATCTGGTCTGTCTTCAGGCATTATCTTTTTATGAGAAGCAGTTGAGCAATCTCAAACATTTCTGCTGGAACAACAAATCTTGCTCTTCTCCCAGAGCTCAATAATTAGAGTCTGAACAAGGTTATTATTCTGAGAAGTCCTCAGTTTCCCATTTCATTCAAAAGTGACCTTAAGAGTGTCCTCATACTGTTTCTTCTGACCTCCCTTCTCCCGGAATGCTGGCCTTTTGGGAGATTTCCATAAAATAGTCTTTTCAGCAAATGTATGTTTGTCGTTTGAATAACAATGATAGCCCATCAGACTTAGGCTCTCAATGGTTGAGTTTGAATGCTTGCCAATTAGGCTGGAGAAAGAACCTCAGCATCTAGTAATTTATCTTGCTGGCTGATCTTCAAAATCTTCTTAAGACAATTGAAAATTTAATAATCAATTACTCCAGCAATGGTAGTGATGATTGTTATCCTTCATACTCAAAGAGGACCAGTCATGGCAGTGTATCTGACTTGTCCTTCACATGATAATGTCATTTAGTATAAGCTTCTCAGAAATCAGCAAATGTTATTATAAATCAGGATTTGATTTATTGTTCTACTATGTCCCACACAGCCTCACAGATAATTTCATAGTATTCCATCATTACATATAAGTGTCTGCAGCTTAGATTGGACTTATTTTTAAAATATATTGAGCATGTAGATCTTAAATCATTGTATGCTTTCATATAATGCTTGATATTTTTTGGAGTACTAAAATCCAGATCTCTGGAAGTTTAACTTGAAGTATGAAATCAACTCTGTTGCCTTGGATTCCAGTTTTCTCAGATTTCATTCCAGAATACTAGTTATACCTGTTTTATTCAAACTACAAATGTATTGCTCTGGAGCTATATCCACAAAGCAAAAGTGGAATGAAGATGTAATCATTACCTAGTTAATGTGATCAATATACAAAATTCACATACCACACACACACACACACACACACACCCCAACACATCCATTATCTGGAATGAATTGTGTGGTTTAGATATCTACATTTTTCAAATTACTTGGAAAGTAGCTCAATCTTTGCTTCATTTTTGTTGCATAGCCTCAATTATGGGGATAATTTGCTGACAAACACAGACATTGTGGTCATACTATTTAGAATTCTCATATAACCCTTTTAATCTTTAAAGCCAAAAGGAGGGAGGTATGTATTATTATATGTTCTAGTTTCAGTTCTCTATTCCTTTTCCCAATGAGATGGGGTTACAATTGGGGTCCATAAAAACAAATGAAATTTTGAAACTTGATTTGATTCTCCTATTTTCTTTCCCTTCCTAAATTTAGTGGAAATTGTCCTCTAGTATGATTTTGTGATAAGCTAACTATCACATAGAAAGAAGAAACAGGCCACATGCAATGAACTCTGTACCCTAAAGAAGTTTAATAACAATTATTTTTGTAGCCAGTAAAGATGTTAGAAAGTGGATCTTTACCCACAATCAGAGCACTGCAGAGGTCTTTGTTCTTATATGAACTAGTGGGAAAATGAATGGGGTGGGGTGGAGGGATGTAGTAACAGTGGAGTGAGGCAGTTCCTCAATTCATAATTGGAAGTATTTCAACAACTCAGTGTGGCAGCAGCAAAGGGTCCTTCTCTATCTATTCTCTGGACAATGCAGAGACTCCAGTCCCATATCAGTAAGTAGGAGATCAGGCTGCCACATCCAAGTATCTCAGGAGGGTTGTCACACTAAAGATGGTCCTCTACAAAATGACCTGCGGTCCCAGATCAGCTAGTAAAGGGTTAGGGAATAAAAGCATCACAGTTTAATCCCAAAAAGGGCTCATCAGATTTTCCTCTTTATACAAAAAGAAATTTCCACCTCTGTTATATATTCATAATATTTCAGTTTTCTGGTTCAGTTTTCTGGTTCCCCCAGATACTAGTGCAGTGATGAAATGTCTGTGATGGTCAAATGTTGACCCAGGGAGACTCAGGAAAGCCGAAAACAGAAGAGGAAAAAAGATGTAGATATTGAAATATAAAAATCCTATCCGTTGCAAAAGAAGTATTTCACATTGTAGAAATGGTATGAAGCTTGAATAAGCTTGATTGCATATGAAAAAGTCAGCAAAAATAATGAATTTGGCACAAAAATTCACATTTTGCCTTTGTTCCTACTTACTCAATTGTAAGACACCCCAAAAGAAATCTGGAAGTATTAACTGGCTGAATCAGGACTAACCATCATTAGTGGAGGTAAGTTGTTGATTTTCCTTTGTTCTCAAAGAGGATTATCATATCAGGAAAGTAATATCATAACTTGCAAATGAATTGGATTTAAGCAAGGGTGGACTGAGTTCTTCATTGTAGAAAATGACCCTGAAAGAAGGGGCAGATCCTGTAATGCCTCAGTTTCCCTGAATTGTAATACCTCAGTTTCCCTGAATTATTATATTATACCCTGAATAAAATATTATGGCTACTCCCTTTTTTCCTTCCCCCATTAAGCTCTGGTCACTTTCACATTTCAGTGAGTCATATAACTCCAGATAGCTTATCTCAAATGTCTAGGTATTGCTTACCTTCTCTTGCCCAAGATGCTGGACCACCATCTTGATCCCCAACCTGTCAGAATTAAAATTATGATGGCTCGTCCACTCACCCATTGATTGTTCTGCCCCAACCTGCCTTTGTTTCCCTGATAGCTGGAGCTTTATAAAAGTTTCTGGAATTAATTGCTTGCTGCTGAATGCTTTGAGATAAGAGTCTGATTAAGCTGGCTGACTTCAGCTAGTCTAAATTCTCCACTATTAAAATATTAAAAACCTAATCTCTGTCTTGTCTCAGCCTCTCCTACCTCCTCCTTGGCAATGACAAGGCTCAGAACTAAGGCTGAGAGAGTCAAAGTGAAGAGGCTTCTTCTAATTCTAATTTAAGGGTCACTCACTGCCCTAGCTGAAAAAACACATGGTAAGACTCTGAGTGAAATAACTGTTGTCATATTCTATGTGAACAAAGTACAGAACCATCCAGTCAAGCCAGGTAGTTGAATGTGGTTTAAAAAGGAGGAGAGGGAAGGGACAGAGAGAGAGAGAGAGAGAGAGAGAGAGAGAGAGAGAGAGAGAGAGA
>JAJPUD010006299.1:0-27404 GCA_023553655.1 Myrmecobius fasciatus | reverse complement strand
AGGAAGGAAGGGAGGGAGGAAGGGAGGGAGGGAGGGAGGGAGGAAGGGAGGGAGGGAGGGAGGAAGGGAGGGAGGGAGGGAGGGAGAAGAAGAGAGGAGAAGGGAGGAGAAGGGAGGAGAAGGAAGGAAACGAAAGGGAAGGGAAGGGAAGAAAAATTAAAAGAAAAACTTCAATTATGCATTTTCTTAAGTAAATTGACAAAATGTGGTAAAAATGCCATATCCTGAAAAGAATCTAGTAGTCCTGAACAACCTTCTAGACCCAACTCAACAGCATAGCCCAACAGCAGAATGACTAATAAAAAAGTTAAATGCCCAATAGTAGAGGAGTCCCTCTCACTCATTCTAGCAGCAGCCATAACTTTTAGCTTTAAAATCTGTTGTGTAGTCCAGAAGTAGTCAATCTTAGCTTTTCAGTCAAATGATTAACTTGCAGATTGACCCTTATTTTGGAGAGGAAGCTCAGTTGAGCTATCTATCCATCAGAAATAGTTTTTGCTGTGAGAAGTCACTATAATTGAGCTATACAGTGAGTCATCTATTTTTTAAGTATCCTACAATGAACTTAAAGATTCTTTAAAGAAAGAACTCCTGAAGCTCTGGCTTTAGGCATGACTGTTCCTATCCTTGTGCCTCACTACCATTGTGCTTTAGGTTTATGCCAACTCTTACCCATCAATAGGATATACTTTCTATTTGTGGAAGAGTAGGACCCAGGAGGGGGAAGGGCTTTAAATGTATTATTCTTTCTATGTCATTTGAGCAAATGCCTTTATTAAAGAACTGAGTCTCTTGCGTGATTATTAAGGTAAATAATTAGGGCTCTTAATCAATAGTGTTAGGAGCAAAGCCATTCACAAAATTATCCCTCTAGTACTGTGAAAGTAATAGTAGTCACCCTTCTGGGACCCAATTTATCAGTTTCAGTATAAGCTGGGAGAGTGAGCCTTCAGGGACTGTTTATGCAAGCTTGGTTCAGTAACTCTGATCTTCCTAGGAACATAGTGTTATTAAAAAAAAAAAAAAACTTCATTTGAGCTGAAATGGGCATTACCACAATTTTGGAAACAGAAGTAGGTCTTCTAAGCAGTATAGCAGTATAAGATAAAATAGTGAAATTATAACAAACTGCATAGAAAAATAATCAGTAGAAACTGAAGAATGAAACTTACATTTAAGAAAATATTAAACAGCAAATATGTTCACATATACATCAGAGTCAAGGGATTTTCTATTCCAATGGCTGATACAATGAGTCATTAACTAATATGTTCAGAAAAATTCTCTTTAATCCAATACAGTTCTTCCAGATTAGTCAATTATTCAGAGATCAGCTTTTTAAAATGTTCTTTTCATGCTAATAACTTTAATTATTTTCTATATAGCCTTCCAGTTTTGTTGATTTCATCTTATATCAGTCCAGACAGATTTCTTCATCTGTATAAAGGAAATAACAATACATGTACTACCTACTCCACATAATTGTTTTGAAGATCAAATAAAATAATGTATATAAAGCATCATATAAATATGAATTTAAAAATAGTAACTTAAGAGTGACCTTGGGCGGTGAGTTCCTTCCCCAAAGAACATTTCTGATTTTTCCTCAGTATTATCCCAAAGTCAGTAATAGAATTACAGAACTAAAAGGATTTTAGCCCAATTTCCTCATTTTATAGGTGAGAATAATTCAGCCCAGAAAGATTAAGTATTCATATTTTTCTTTCTCCGAATTTCTCAGTCATTTTTTCTTATGGCATAACAATATTTATAGACTATAATTTCAGTTATTCAATTGATGAATACCCAGTTTATAGTCTTTTGCTATCATAAAAATGCCGCTATAAATATTTTGGTAGATACAGGGCTTTTTTGGACCAAATTATGGAATTATGAGTCAAAGGTTATGAACAGTTCAATAACTTTTCTCATATAAATTCCAATCTTTTTCCTGAACTGTTGGGCCAATTTACAGCTTTCCTAAATATATTAACTTGAAATGTTTATTTTTAAAGGAAATCAAAGTAAGCATATATGATTCAATATTTCTTGTCATTCATTCTCAAAGCACAAGGGATAGAAATATACATGAATATGTTCACCAGGATTTATTCCTCTGAGCTTTACAAAATTCCATATGGTCAGAAGATTTGCATTTCTTTAGAGAAGTCATTCATAACTGATCTCTTCCTGCAAGGTATAGGAAATTAGCTCTGCTCTAAATCTTTTCTTTTTCCTCATCATATGTTTTATTAAAGGATTTAAATCCAAAACCATTACTATGGCTAAAAAGATCACTCTGAAAGAAGAGATGCAGAACTCATGCTTTATAAATGAACATATCTAAAATGGAATGTGAAACAAATGCATTTCAAGTGTAATATGCACCCACACTGATCCACAAAGCTTTTACTGAGCTTTACTGCATCTTGAACTATAATCACCTCACCAGGTTGTTCTATGTGGTTTTTGTTAGAAAAATAAGTATATAGCCAACCTATTACTCACTGATGACAACTCCTGACACCAAATCCTTTATTCATATTTTCCTGGCTAACCACCATCCAGATCTCAAATAACATATTAACTATTAAGTTGAAGGAATCAAATTGATACTGCCTCAATAAGAATCTTTTCCATTAAAGAACTTTTTTATTCTTTGCAATGTCTGGAAGAGCAAATTTTTTGATTAAAGATCAAATTTATAGTTTAATTGAGGCAGCACAGAATAACAACTAGAATCCTAGGTTTGAAGTCTGGAAGACCTGTGTCTTCCAGAGAAATCCCATTGAATTCTTGAGAAATCCCATTTCTCAATGACTCTTAGCTATATACACTTTAGCAAATTGTTTCACATGTATGTGATTGAAATAACCCTTTAGGACTTAGCATTCTGTTTTGATGGAGGGAGTTGCCATACCTGGAGTTCCAAGAGTAATGAAATCCCAAATCCTTTGTGAATTTACATACCACTTTATATTGAATTGAATAAATATTTCATCCAACACTGAGCAGTCTGATGAAATTATCTTATTCTGAATTAACCTCTCCCTCATAATATTCCAAAGAATTATAAGATTGAGAATTCAGTTTCATCTCATCTAGTCCAACTCTGTCATTTTGCAGATAAGGAAAATGAGAATAATGACATAATTTGCCCAAAACCAAACTGTTTTTTTAAAGTTTCAGTTTAACTTCACATTTTCTAACTATATATTGAGGGCACATTCAACTAAAACTTAGTAGAATCATGGTAGATTCATGGGCCACTACTGCTATTCCACTGCTGCTCTACCATTATCACCACCAATGCCATCATCCTCACAAATCACCCACTACCAACACCATCCTCACTACAACCCTTTTTCTTGTCTTCATTCCCAACAACATTCCCAACAACTCTTTTCCGATGAGTTCTGTCTTTTCATTAGATGACCAAAACATTTAAACTTCAGTTTCACTTTTTGACCTTCCAGTGAATACTCTGAATTAATTTCTTTTTTAAAAAAATTTTATTGATACCTTTTTAAAACATTACCTAACTTTCCCCCTACATCTCCTCTATCCCAAAATTCATTTATATAACAAAGATTTTTAAGAAGGAAAAAAATCAACAAAACTGATCAAAACATTGAAAAGAATCTTCAAACATACAATTTTCCATATCCATAGGTAAGGCAAATTCTTATAGTTCTCTGGGACCAAATCTATTCTTTATAATTTTGTAACATTCACTTTTGATTCTTTTGTGCTGGTTGTTCTTTCCATTTACATGTTGTACTTCTTGCATGTATTGTTTTTTAGGGTCTGATTTCTTCGATTTGTATCAGTTCATATAAATCTTTCCATGCTGCTCTGTATTAATTATACCTATTGTTTCTTACAGTAAAACAATGGTCTGTCACATTGTTACTGTTGTTTGTTAAAATAAAAAGTGTTGCAATAAATATTTTGTTGTATGTAAGGCCTTTCTTTTTTATCAATAATTTGCTTGGAGTGTATATCTAGTGGTGGAATTTCTGGATCAAAGAAGAATTAATTTCTTTAAGTATTGACTGATTTGATGTCCTTACTGTTAAAGCAATTCCCAAAAGCATCCTCCAATCTTTGCAAATATTTTGAAAATAAAAAGCTATTATCAAAAAATTTAAAGGTGGGGGGAGAATCCTCCAGCACCACAATTTGAAAGCATCAATTCTGTAGCACTCAGTTTCCCTTATACTCCAACTCTCACAGTCACACATTGCTACTGAAAAAAACCACACTTTGACTACATGGACCTTTGTCAGCAAGGTTATGTCACTGCTTTTTAGTATGCTGTCCTTGTACATATAAGATCTTTTCAGCACAAAGGGAAGTTTAGACAAATGGGATAACGTCCTAGTTGTGAGAGTGCCCAGGGAAGAACTCTTGCAGAAGATCAAATTCAAGTTGAGTCTTGAAGAGAAACCAGGAGGTGACAGTGAAGAAAAAGAGTATTCTGGGCATGGGGAATAACTCATGAAAAGATACATCAGAAGATGAAATGTTGTATGTAAAGAAGAGTGAATAAGCATCCAAAAAGTTGAATGCATACAGACAAGTATAAAAATACTTAAAAGAGGGAGCCAAATTGACAAAATTTTATACTCAAGATGTCTTATAGGTACCATTCTCAATGATAAGCAAATAAAGGTTAATATAAGGTTGCTACAATTCCTCTCAAGTCTGGGACTGTATTTATTCACTTGTCACTCTAGCTGGAATCCATTCTACTGCTTTTGAGCAAACAAGGTTATGGTCTAATTGACCTGCATCACTCAAACAAGCCAGTCTATGATTTCATCATTGATTTGAATCAACTACAGCCTATTCAAAGCCTAAACAGAATTCTGCAGGCATTAATCTGGAACTTAATCCCTAAATACCTAGATGAGCCCTGTCTCTAATATGGAAGCTAGTGCCACACTCACTCTACCCTTCCAACCCACCCCCCAGTTCAAGGGTGAATCCAAGAGAGTTTCAGATTTGGAGACTCATTAGCACCTGAGAAAAAGGAAGGATTCTCTAAGGAAGAAATAGAATATAGGAGTTAGTGTTCCCAGAATGTAATCATTTGGTTCTTTTCAACAATGAAGTGATTCAAGGTAATTCCAATAGACTTGTGATTCCAATAGACTAGAAAGTGTCATCTGCACCCTGAGAGAGAACTATGAAGATTGAATGTGGATCAAAGCATAGTATTATCACTTTTTTGTTGTTTTGTTGTTTGCTTGGTTTTTTCTTTCTCATTTTTTTTCCATTTTGATCTGATTTTCCTTGCGCTGCATGACAAATATGGAAATATGCTTAGAAGAATTGCACATGCTTAACCTATATCATATTGCTTGGTGTCTTGAGGAGGAGTTGGGGAGGAAGGAAGGAAGAAAAATTTGGAACACAGGATTTTGCAAAGGTGAATGCTGAAAACTATCTTTTCATGTATTTGGGAAAATAAAGTACTATCTTTAAAAAAGAAGAAGAATTTGGTCAAAAAAGCAAAGCACACAAACTAACTCAATAGTTCCCAATTATTTTAAAGAGTCACTTTAGAAATGAACACCCTCAAGGATGGAGGATCTCATTATGTGAAATCATGTGAAATCATCCATCCAACACAGGATATATGTTGACTTTGAATTACAGGTATGAGGAATATTACTCTCCAAATGTTGTCTCTACACGACACTTTCTGATCCCTCCCCACCAGAAAACTGGATTCTACCCCCTGGAACTATTTTAGGTCTTGATAGGCCATCTCAGACAGCTTCAGTTATATCATCTCCATTTGACTCAACTTGTCCCATGATTTCGCACTGGAAAATCAGACTTCCTCTGGAACTTCTGTGGTTTTTAAGAGGTCAGATTTGATCTTCTCTTGCTTGATTCTAGACTTCCATAGCACTTCCTGGACAACTCTAACAATGTCACTATGCATGGATACTCCTATTTTTCCAATTCCCCTGTTGTCTTTTCAGATGAAAATGTAAATGATTGTTTGCCTCAAAAATAAAGGCAAGCATTAATTTATATCCCCATTGCAATAGAAGTTGTGGCCCATAAAGAAAACTATTTTATATACTGCTATCAGCCTAGAAAACTTAAAAGTAGTTTTATAACAGGAAAGCAACAGTCGCCAAAAGTTTATTATGTTTGTTAGGAGACAATTCACCAAGAATAAGACTTGTGATCCCATCTACATATTAGAATTTGGGAATATTTTTCAAGAATGAAGCTGAATTCAAAATATAAGCAAAAAAGTTATGTCTTGGAAACTCATCTAAGATTGGACTTTTCTTCTGAGGGGAAAAACTTAGCTGTTAGGTTTGTTCTTTTTTTTCTTTTCCTTTTCTTTTATGAATCCTTTGCTATTTGCACAGTGGAGTCAAGATGACATGAGTTCAAATATGGCCTCAAACATTAAAGAAGTCATTGAACCTGCTTTCTCATAGGTTGTTGTTCAGTCATGTCCAAGAGCCCATGATCTCATTTGGGGTTTTCTTGGCAAATATAATGAAGTGGTTTGCATTTCCTTTTCTTTTCTTTTTTCTTTTTATTATTTTTTTGTGTTTTTCTTTATAAGGTAGTTAATATGAAAAACACAGTTTTTATATGACTTTGTATGTAAATCAAGCAGATCAAAGGAAAAAGAAAAGAGTCCATTTGTAGCATTTTAAGTGGTGCCAAACAATTGGAAGCTGAGGGGTTGCCCATCAAATGGGGAATGGCTGAACAAGCCATAGTGCATGATTGTAAAGGAATACCATTGTGCCATAAGAAATGACAAGCAGGATGCCTTTAGAAAAATCCAGAATGACCTACATAAACTGAAGCAAAAGCAAAATGAGCAGAACCAGGAAAACACTATACAATGATTTTTTTTCTTTTTTTAATTAACATTTTTTATTTTCAAAATACATACATGGATAATTTTCAGCATTCACCCTTATAAAACCTTGTGTTCTAATTTTTTCCCATCCTTCCCCCCTCCTCCTCCTCTAGACAGCAAGTAATCTAATAAATGTTAAACATGTGCAATTCTTCTATACATATTTCCACAAATATGTTGTACAAGAAAAATCAGATCAAAAAGGGAAAAAATGAGAAAGAAAACAAAATGCAAGCAAGCAACAACAAAAAGAGTGGAAATACTATGTTGTGGTACATCTTCAGTTTCCACATTCCTCTCTCTGGGTGCAGATGGCTTTCTTCATCACAAGATTATTGGAAATGGCCCAAATCATCTCATTGTTGATGAGAGGGACCAGAACAAGGTACAATTTTAGAATACAACTATACTATGTAAATGCGATCTAATTACCATGAGTCTTGGTTATCATGAACCTCTCTCTCCTTACATGTCTACTATGACTTGATGGGTCTGTTTTTGTTTTAATAATATGCCACTTTCTGGTGCACAATATGAAATAAGGAAATCACCTACTTCTGTTTCAGTACAAGTTATTAAAACATGTTCCAAAAATTGTCCTTTGTTAAATGTTTCAGGAAAAAGGAAAGTCATTTCCAAAACATTAAAAGTGAAATAAATTAGATTTCAAGTGCCATTATCCAAAGTAAGAAAAACTTGTTCGCTACATGTGGAGAATAAACCGAAAAGAGTATATACTGAACCAACGGAATTATTTTAAAATAACAGTTCCCAAAAATAGTGCTGTAATGATACCTTGGATCTCCACTTTATAACATTATTATTAACTTCAAGATCTTCTGTAGGGAATGACAACTGCCTTGTTTATTTAATCCAGGCAGGTATTTACATGGCAACAGATTTTTCCATCCCTTCTGCATGTAAAATAATGTTAAAATACAGAAAGAATTAAGAATTTAACCCAGATTTTCTGACAGTGGAGCATGAGAATAAACCAAAGAGACTATAAAAGAACCCAGAGAAGCTGGTCATTTTTCTAAAGTAACCTTTGACCAAAAAAATAAAATGGGTTCTCAGATACTTTCCATTATTGTTCAATAATATTCAAGAGAACTGTGAGGCATAGTGGAGAGAGAGCTGAAAGGAATTTTCAAGTTAGTGTTGAATACCTTGGAGTCAGAGATTTGAGTGCTACCTTTGACACATACTGGCTGTGTGAATCTCCATCTTTTCAGAGTCCCACATAACTGTGAAACTGTAAGTTGCAAAGGAAGTGCCAAACTGCATGGGAAGAGATAGTTTCCTCATTAGAAGCTCCCTGTATCAATGAAATTACAGGTCCAACCCAAAAAGGGAAAATCCAGCAAACACTTATGTTTATGTTTATGTAAACACTGTGCTAAGAGCTGGGAGGAGATAATAAGGAAAATAACTGTAAAACTGTGACCAGACCAGTGATCCCTTGACAAAGTATGAACACATCTCTAATTGAGTCACAAGAAATAACACAATTAAGTAAGCAAAGATAATTGGCTTATATTTATAAACTACTTATCTCAACTATGAGAAGTTTCAGAGTATAATTCCAGGATTTCTCTGTGGAGAAGGTAAAAGGACAGAGTTCTTTTCTCCTTTCTCCCCATCAGTTAACAAACTAGCAGTGACTTTCTCAGGCAGCAATGGCCCATCCAACAGTTCAAAGGTTCAGCAATTTCAAGAAATTTTAAGGCATGATCAATGGAGCATAGACATGAACACTTCAGATATAGATACAGAAAGGCATCCACTCAAAGGAGGGAGCAACTTTGAGGCATAGGATCCTACCAAAGAAATGAGCCCACTATGGATTCAAAAAAGAAATAGTTGTTGAGTT
The DNA here is from genome assembly GCA_023553655.1 of Myrmecobius fasciatus. NCBI lineage: Eukaryota > Metazoa > Chordata > Mammalia > Dasyuromorphia > Myrmecobiidae > Myrmecobius > Myrmecobius fasciatus. Next base: position 18,624 of record JAJPUD010006299.1, on the reverse strand, counting down.
GGAATCACTAGAGAAGCCCAACTGAGGAATATAGCACCCGAAGAGATTTAGCTATATTAGGATTCTACAAAAAAAGAAAGAATATTGTTTTGTTGTGAGACAAGAGGAGGAGGAATTGAGAGGTGCCTTTGCCATGTGCATTCTACATATGTGCCTCACTACACTTACATTCTATATTTGAGTCCATTCTTTTAATGGACATTGTATTCTTCTAATGGACATTTTATATTTATAGGAGATGCACACCAGATTTATGTAGGAGTTTTTTGGTAGCTATTTTTAGTATACTATATTCAGTAAATGTCTTTGCTAACATCTTATTTTTAATTAATTTTTTTCAATCAACAACAATATGCCTTCTCTATCTCCCATTTCCTTCCCCTAATCTAGGAAGAAAGAAAAACAAAAACCCTGTTGCATTCACATGAGATAAAGAAAAAAGTCCCACATTGTCCATGTCCAAAAAAAGTCTCAATTGGCATGCTGAATCCATTGCCTTTCTATCAGAAGATAGGTAACATATTTCATTACTGATCCTTTTGGAATAGTGGTTCATCACCACATGTATCAGAATTTCTTTTTTGTTTTCATGATATTATTGTCAGTATAAAAATTATTCTCATTCTGCTCACCTCACTGCATCATTTCATACACATATTTCCAGGTTTCTCTGAAAAAAAATCCCCTTCATCATTTCTTAAAAATATAGTAATATTCAATTACATTTAAATACCATTACTTGTTCAACAATTCTCCTGTTATTAGATACTCTTCCCAATTTTCAATTCTTTAATATTGCAAAAAGACTAACTATAAATATTTTTGTACATCCTTAGAGTTAGTTTTACTTAGGACTGATCCTTCCCTCAAAATGTTCTCCCTCTATTTCTTCTTCCTCCCTCTATTCTTTCCCTCCTATTTCCCTATTGAGTGAAATGTATTTTTGTACTTAACTTGGGGAGTGGGGTGTGCCTTCATCCTTCTTTGGACCAGTTCAGATGAGGGTAAAGTTAAAGTATCAGGTTATTCCTCCAATCCTTCTCCTTATATGTATAGATACTTGCACACTCTGAATATGTGAAATAATTTTTCCTATCCTTCCTCTTCTTTCCTCATCCTTCCCCAGTATTCCCTTCCCTGTCCATTCTTTTTTAAGATCATATGGAAAGTACTCCCAGGTTCTCTGTCTAATTATAGTCCATGAACCTAACCCTTGAAGAGTTTACAATTCAGTGAGATGCTCCACAGATACACAGGTCCATGAATCTGGGTGCTTAAAAAAATCAGGCTAAGGCTATGGTTTAAAATTAAAATTAACAGTAGAACAAGCTCACTAGGATGGGGCAACTGGGGCTTTGTCTTAGGGAAGGAAATTTAGAAGATGCTTCAACAGCATCCTTGGCAAACTTCCTCCATATAAGGAGGCATACTAGTACCTTAATTATCCCCATTTCAATATCCCTACTTGTCCAAGATACAAGAATTGCTAGTTATGACTCTGAAATACAATCTACCTTGTCTTACTACAAATTATTGATATTCGGCATCCACTGAGTCATTCTTATTGCATTGGTAAATGTGGGGAAGAGAGATTAACATTTTGTGAGATGAAAAAATGTCATTTGAATCAGTCTGCCAAGAGTACAGCTTCTCTGTATTATCTATTAGATCCACAAACCATCTTATTGGTTTCTAGAAGGCTTGATGGAATAAGGATTTAAAGGATTAATGGACAAAGAGAAATACAAAATGTCTTATTTTTAACACTTCGTTTTCAAATCAAGTCAATAATCATTTATTAAGCACTCACTCTATTCCAGCACTCTAGGAAGCAGTTAGGAATACAAATAAAAGTTAAAAAAAATAGTCCCTCTTCACATGCAAACATATCTCATTAGAGATTCAGCTGTGACTAACTCGTCTCTACAGCCACTAATTGGAAGAGATAGGTTCTTGCCCCACTTTTTACAGGAGCCTAAAACTCAAAAATAAACTAAAATTTTAAAAATAAATCACTACTGATATAGGCTTATTAGGTCAGCTCCCTAAAAGAAAAAGAATATTTTTCTTTTATATTAATAGTCAATTATTAAAATTGAAGAGACCTACCCTTTTTTAACCTGTTCTATTTCCTTGTCCAATATTTCAAGGATAGGACTGATGGAAAATAGATTTAACATTCTCCTCCGTCTGGGTATTGCTATGCCACCCAACTAACTCAGATTTATGATGGGATAGGAAGAATAAAAATGATTTGAATAAACTGGGGAAGGGGGGTGTAACTTAGAAAAAAATTACATAATCAAAGTTCATTTGAATGGACCCAGACCCTCACTGTAATATTTATTCTCTTAAGAATTGTCAAAATTGATTGCCACCCTCAGAAACACTGCTCTTCCAAGGGCATATAAATCATGAACCTACCACCATGATTGCCTTTAGCATTCACAAGTGTCACTGACCTTTTATTAAAAATGCTGGCATTATTAAGAAAATGATTAAATTATCCAGAAATTATATCTTTCAAACTTTTTAAACATCATACCCTTCAATCAGATCAAGAGGAGGGAGATATAGATATAGATAGTTAGATGAATATCCACTGGTTATAACCCTGACTCCAAAGAAATTCTACAAACATTTATGTTTATAATTAGCTTCCCTACTCACAACTGGAGTTTTCAAAGGTTATTGGGTTTTGTTCACTCCAGCCTGATACATCCAGCTCCATTTGTCAACCCTCATATAAAACCCAGCAGTCCCCTAATATCTTCAGGCCATCCAGAATGACATGGTTTCCTGGATTCATTTGGCTGTGTGCATTTCAGAGATGACAGTGCCTAGCACAGGGGAATGGTAGAAAAAGTCCAGAGAGTACAGCCTGGAGAGGAATAACGAAGACATGGCTGACCTAAGAATCCTCTTTAAAAAGAAGGTCCTGGTAAAAAAATAAAATAAAATAAAAATAATTTAAAAAAAAAAAAAAAAGGTCCTGGGAGAAATCTGCCAATCAAAAGGAGAGGACTCAGGGACAATGTGTGAAGTCCAAGTGTGGAAGGAGCTTAATGTGTGAAGAGTTTTCCATGGCTCTGTAGAGAAAGATCAGAAAAGTACAGTCTGGAGAAGAATGAAGACATGAGTGACTTCGGCCAAAAGGAGAGTACAGCATTTGTGAGAAATTCCAAAAAAGGAGTAGAGTTACGGTACCAGACAGGAGAAGGGTATACATCTCTAGAGCAAACTTGCAGCATGATCCATGATTATTCCCCAATTCAGATTATATGATATTTCCAATATCTCAAAAAAGAAAGAATACTATCTCGCTGGACAAATCTGCATTTTTTTCCTTGCCTGTGAGGGAATCTGTTCAAATATGTTCAAATATTCAGTTCTACTGAATACCTTCCCATGAGCCTGATTATCTACATTTTCTGTATTCTTCCTGATAGCAGGATCGAAACAGCAATCCTATCCCAATCTTTAATGGTGTTAACTTTGCTCTTATAGGAGCACATGCCAGCAGGAGTTGAGGCCCTCATTACTCAGTGCAATCCCACATGGGATAGAGAAGTTTAAGCACATATATACAAAAAGCTCTAAGAGAATTCTTCTAGCTTAGCAAACCAAACAAGATGGAGAAATCACTCTAAGAGAATGTAGTAGTGAGTGTGGCTGGTCATAAACTGGTTTTAGAAACCTGCACCTGAATGCTGGTAGCATGCTAAGAGATGCTGACCAGAGTAAGGGTTTCACGAGAGTTCTCCATAAACATGTTAACTCAGCAGCAATTGAGACAATTTGGTGAAACTGTATTACATTAGAAATATTGAACCTATACTTGAAATGGGATCATGATTGACTTCACAAAATGGTTCTGATGAGTCTGAAGATGCTATTAGTTGATCTTCTTGAAAAATGAAATAGAACTCCACAAAAACTCTTTTGTTTTACTTGCTAAGAACCTAGAAAAAAGTCCTATATGCATTCATAAATGTCTTCAAAAAATAAACAAATTTGTTCTATGTTTTATGAACTTGTTACTCTGGTACTTGCATGGGACCTGAGAGTCCTTTGAGAAACACAAGCCAAATTTATTAGCTAAGGAGATCAAATGGAGACACAAACCATCATGATTATTAGGTCACATTCATTATGTCATATGAAGATCTGATATTCACGTTACATTATTCTGTCTAATTCACTTCAAATCCTGATCTGTTCTTTTAACTCAGCCAGAAAATATGGCCCTGGACCATACCTTGATTGATGTTAATTTCATCATTACCAGATTCAGTAAGGAAAGCCTGAATCCTTTCTAGTGGGAGGTTAGTCAAGTACAGCAAGGAAAAAAAATGCGTAAGTCTTCTACTTCCTCTGGAGAGCTATTTTTTTAATGCTACTTCTGTGCCCTCACTCATGTCATTTTCCTTGCCTCTAGAACATTTTCCACTCTCTATATTTAGCTAACTGTAATGACTGCCTTCTGTTTCAAATCACCCCTGTGTTTTCAGGGTCCTTTCTTGCTTGGAAATACACTTTTCTTAAAAGGGAACTGGAGCTACTCTAATGATTAAATACAGTTTAACAATAAGATTTCTTGTTTTCCTCTAACACTCCTAAACCTGGGAATTACATCCCCAGAGCACTACCAAAAACCAATGCTAGACTAATTCAACTTATGTGAACACATTTCCCACTGAAAAAACAGCAGAAGTTTTATTTTTTCCCCTTAGTTCTCTGTTTCTTTATAGGGAAAGGTTATTGTGATTTTTGTCAAGTTCTCATCAACCTTTTCTTGGTAATTCCCCAAAGAATCTTGAGCTAAATTGTAAATGATTTTTTAAAGAGAATTTTTAAAATGCATTGTTTGAAGAAATAAAAATCTATTCTGCTCTAGCCCATGAAAGGCTCAGCCATACTCCCTGAGCTTTCCTTGCTCAGGTGGGGAAAGTATACACATATTTTTTTAAAATGCCTTTTATAATCAATTCTTTGTAATCCAAACCTGGATAAAATCCAAGTTCTCCCCTCCAGTTCCTCACCTTCACTTGCAAAATAGCTTTAAGAACAATGCTAGTTATTGTGCCTCAAGTTTGCCCTAACTTCCCAAGGGTAATTTGGCTTTTCTCATATTCAGGAATGGCCTAAAATAGTTTTGTAAAGATTCTTCTTTCTTGTTTTGGAGAATTCAGAGGTTTATCAAATTTTAGAAAAAATTTTTATACTATTACATTTGAACAGAGGTTAAGAATCATGATCCCTCAGTAAGCCTGATCCAACTGAGATACTATTAGTGTAGTTAGGGATAGTACAAGTTGAAGAAGAGGGGACAGTCCCAAAGGACTACTGATCTAGATGTCCAATTCTTTATAACTCAAAGGTTGTGGATGCTTTTGTGGCATCAATAGATAAAGCCAAGATATATGAGATAAAAGCAAAATAGCTGCTTTATCATTAAAACCTTAGCATTGATCTAACGGGCTTCTGATTGGCAGTTACCTAAAATGATCAGACACAAAAAGAGATACTTATTCTACATTATTCTGATATAATTGAAACCTTCTCCTGGTTTCCTTTCCTCCTGCAGCCACCTTTTTTTTTAGTAATAATAATAATAATAAAAGGCTTTTATGTGTCAGGCATTGTTAAGTGCTCTATAAATATTATGTCACAATCCTATAATCTTGGGAAATAAATATTATTATTATTTTCCTTTTATAAATGAAATCAATAGAAATAGACTTACCCAGAGTCAAATAGTTATTAAATGCCTGAGCCTGGATTTGAACTCTAATCTTGTTGACTTCAGACCCAGTGCTCTATGAACTGCATCACTGAGCTATCCTTTTATGATTTATAATATATCTTTGTGGTAATATAACTCTAGTGGATCTGTTACCAATTTTATGCAGTCTTGGCTTACTCCTGCTGTATCTAGATAGCCTGAAGTGGCACAGCACCTTTTACTGAAATTAATTACTTTTTTAAACTGAATTGAGTAGATGAGTCTTTTCCCTGAGAGGTTACACCCTCAGAGGGACCTCCTCAGCCAGACACATGTTTGGAGGGATAGACAAGAGAAAGGGTAACATCTCTATAGTAGCTAGTTAATGATGCTATAAGTTTTTGTACAACTAAAAGTCATAGAATACTATAATTTTTTTTTAATTTTTTTTAAATTTTATTTTATTTGCATAACATATGTGTGGGTAATTCTTCAACAATAACCCTTACATAGCTTTCTGTTACAAATTTTTCCCCCCAACTTCCCCACCCCTTCCCTAGATGGCAGGATATCCACTACATGTTAATTATGTTAAAATATTGGCAAATCGAATATATGTATACATATTTCCAAACTTATCATTGTTGTGCAAGAAAAATCTTATCTACACAAATGATATATCAGATAAATGAAACACAATGTAAGCAAACATCAATCAAGGAGTATGAGAATGTTATGTTGTGGTCCACATTTCGCATCCCTCTCTCTGGGTGGAATACTATAATTTTTAGATAATTAAAAAAAAAGCAGGATTCATGGAACAATGGAAAGTGAGTGTGAGAACAGATGCCAAGACATAACAAAGGACTATTTTTAAAGTAAAATAAAAGATGTAATCTACAAAAAAGTATGATTTTTAAAAAGATGAACAAGCCATGTAGCTAGATCATGAGATAACCAGTACTTCTTCTCTTCCTCCGTGTGATTCATTGGTATTTTCTCAAAGTCAGAAGAAAGTCAAAATGACTCCTAGCTCCCTGACTAGATATTCTTTTAAAACTTGTGGGAAGACATAAGCAAAATTTATACAGGATGGTCAGTCATGAATGGAATACAATTTCCACTACTGGAGGATTCACATCATATATCCAATTTAATTAATTAATATCAAGTAGTAAAAATCTCAGAGACACTATCATATTTTCCTGTTTAGTGAAATTGTTGAGTTTTTTTAAATGATCTTTTCTAATGATAATATAGGTGTATTCAAAGGTTTTTAGGGCTTTGCTAGAGGTATATAAAAAGGTCAGGAATGCATCTAAGCACGTAGGCAAGACAATGCCATGGCTTCCAGAGCCTAGCTTTATCTCTAGACCTCTAAAGGGTAGGATGGAAGACATTTATAGCTGAGAAATTGGGGGACCCTGAAACTTCAAAGTCCTTAGCAATTAGTAAATGAAAAATCTCTACTTGGGTTATAGCAAGGTATAGTTTAGATTTCAGAAATTAAAATCAGGAGGCATAGGGAACAAAAACCACAAACCTAAAGGAAAGAGTTCCAAGACCCTAGGTCAAGAAGTTAAGTTCAAAGAAGGAGATAAGCTAGGTAAAAGAATTATGAAATGTGTCCCAATTAAATTGGTGCTTAAGATAAAGAATCTACTGGAAATGGAAGGCCTTCTACACATGACACTAGAAATGAACAGGGTCATTCTGTAAGGGGAGAAAAAAGCTAAGAAGGTTTGCTCTTAGGGATTGCTAATGGTGATCCAATAGCTGAGACAAGAAGCAACCATTTTTTAATCCTCAGATTGTAGAACTAGAAGAGCAGGAAAGAGATTATTCTTATGAAAAAGAACTCACTCAAATGAGCAGAACCAGAAGATCATTATACACAGCAACAGCAATACTATATGATAATCAATTCTGATGGACATGGCTCTCTTCAACAATGAAATGTTTCAAACCACCTCCAATTGTTCACTGAAGAAAGCCATATACACCCAGAGAGAGGGATGTGAAATGTGGACCACAACATAACATTTTCATGCTCTCGATTGATGTTTGCTTGCATTGTGTTTCCTTTCTCTGATTTTTCTTTCTTGTAGATACGATTTTTCTTGCACAACAATGATAAGTGTGGAAGTATGTATACATATATTCGATTTGTCAAGTATTTTAACATAATTAACATGTAGTGGATATCCTGCCATCTACAGGAGGGGTGGGGACTGGGGGGGGGAATTTGTAACAGAAAGCTATGTAAGGGTTAATGTTGAAGAATTACCCATACATATGTTTTGCAAATAAAAAGTTTTAATAATAAAAAAAAAAGAAAAAGAACTCATTCTATTCATGAAGAACTTCAGCTGAAGCCAGAAGCTGGAAGCAGAGAAATACTCCATAACCACATGCCCAGTTGAGTCAGGTCTCGCAGTATCTGACAAAGTACAGAGGGAACTGCAGGGTGGTGAATAGAGTATTATCTAATGGAAATACATGCTCAGCAAAAAATGGAAGTAAATGGGCTTAGCTGGAATAGCGTAATGACATTATCAAAGACATTAGTGGGTCTGCTGCAATGGAGATATGAATTGCTTGTTCATTTATGTTCCTTGACCATACATCTCTCCTATGTATAGATTTCATATGCATGTCCTTCATGTGTTTATCCTTTGCTTAACTCTCTCTACATGTATCTTGATCTATCTTGATCTATCTGTTCCTGATATATGTCCTTCTACATGTATATCCTAGACATACATGTTCCTCATGTGCATTTACTTTTCCTAATGACAATGTGTGATTTGTAGAGGAGAACTTATCCAATTTCATGGTGATTATATTTCGTTTCTGGTTTTTCTTACTATACTATTTCATTAAATATATTTTCTAACTATTTATGTCCTTTAGTTTACTATTAAAAATAAACACATTATGGGGACTCAAGCTTTAATTTGGAATACATGCAGAACCACTGCAATGATGACATTTATTTATATTTATATATGTTTATATATAAATATGCTATTTATATAACACTTTACATTTTATCATAAAATGAACCAGAGGAGTTCTAACACACTAAGTAGATGCTCTATGTATAATTACAGAAAGATATGGACAAGAATTTCATTATATGAGAAGTTATGGAATGATTATGATTTAGACCAGAGAGGGGAATATTAACAATGATGATCTCACTAAAAATAGTTTACAAAGCTCTTTTTTTCACATTAACTCTATGACACATATAATGAATTTAACATATATATATATACATATATAAGAAATTGATATAAATACACAACTCACTACTGAATCAAGAATATGAAAAATTGACAATCATATGAAAAAATACTTTAAATCACTCACAATAATGCAAAATAAAACAACAATAAAGTAACTATATGTTACTTCATATCCTGAAATGTGGGAAAGGTGTTAAAAAGTAAAAATAATTAATATAGGAGAAGTTGTAGGAAAACCAATACACTAATACATCTCTATGAGGTAGCTAAGATGGCTCAGTGGATAAAATGCTAGGTGAGGAGTCAAAAAAAACAGAATTCAAATCCAGTCTCAGGCACTTATTAGCTGTGTGATCCCGAGTAAATTATTTGACTTCTGTTTGCTTCTGGAGAAGGAAATGGCAAGCCACTATACTACCCTTGACAAGAAAACCCCATGGACAATGTTGGTGTGACTTGGTCACAAAAGTCAGGAATGACTGAACACCAGCAATATATCTCTAATGAATCTATAAATTCAGTCCAATAATTCAGGAAAAGTCACTAAACTGTTCATTCTTTTTGACACAGTAGACCACTACTATGGTTTTATACAAAGACATTAAAGACAAAGAAATTGTCAAAATTACAATGCTTTTTATGGTAGCAAAAAATGGAAATAAAATCAGTAATCTTCAATTGGAGAATGCTTTGCTATATATAAATAACAGGATCTTGGAAGAAGTGATGACAATGAAGAATTAGGAAAAACTTAGGAAGACTTGTATAAACTGATGATACAGGGCAAAGCCAGCAGAACCAGAAGAATGATATGCATATTGACCACAATCATGTAAAGGGAAACAGCACTAAATATTTCAGAACTCAGATCTTCATTTCAGAAGAATGGTGATATATATCCTTCCTAACTGTGGTGTAATAAAAGATTACTGCAATAAAACAGTTCCTGCATTATCAGATGTGGTCAGTGGGTTGGATTTTTCTCTTTATTGCAATTTTTCATTACACAGGATGGCATTAAAGAAACATTATTGGGAAACCAAAATGAAATAAAAAAGAAATATAAATAAAAAAACCTTTCAAAATGTTTTAATTAATAATTGTAAGTCTATAAGGCAGTGTATCATAGAGGATAGAGGACCAGATTCAGGGTCAAAAACACCTGGAGTTCAAATGCTATGTTTGACACATCCTGACTGTGAGATCCTAGAAAAGTCAAATTAGCTTTTTATTGTTCCAGGCTACTCTCTAAGACTGTAACTGAAAGACATTGTTAAAAGGTGTTTCTTAAATGGGAGTTTTCTCATAACTATGTATTGTAAAGAGTACTTAATTTAAGACAGGAAGCCCATGCTTCAAACCATTACTAGTTTTATGACCATGGTCAGGTCTCACTTTCTTAATCTGATTAACAGAGAAAGTAATACAACATAAATCAAGGAGGGAAAGGGCTTCACATATCTTAAAGCATTATAGAAATGTGACCTATTATTAAACCACAAAAATTCTATAGTCAGACAGAACCTTAATGATAATCTAGTCTTGTCACCTCATTTTATTGGTTTTATAGAACTGAAATTTTAAAAAAAGAAAAACATGTAGTGACTTGAACAAGTGCTCAGATCACAATATGATAGAGACAGAATTAGAAACCATTGTCTCTAGTGGCCTTTCCACTAAACATATCATGCTGCCTTCAATTCAGTTGTTTTCAGTTATGTTTTACTCTGTGACCTCTTTTGGGGTTTTCTTAGAAAAGATACAGGAATAGTTTGTTATTTCCTTTTCCAGCTCATTTTACAAGTGGAGAAACTGAGACAAATCAGTTAAGTTACTTGCCCAGGGTCACACAGTTAGTGATTTTCTGAGTCTAGCATTCAGCTAAATATATAGCTGTAGATAGAACACATAAAGTCCATGCCGTGTCTAATAAAAAAGTTGCAATGTACATTTCATAGGTGTCAATAGATTTAAACATGTGAGATTCAGAGTTGATGAGGTAGGTACTTCAGGGCTGCAACTAGGAAAGGTTGACCAGAGCTTTGTCTCAGGACATTGAGCTGAAAGGGAGCCAAATTTAGGTGATATTGGCAGTATCTATAACCTTTCAATTATAAATAAATAGTACAAAAACACCTGAATAGCAAGAAAAAACAGTTAAGAATAAGAAATTACCATATTGCAGACTCCCTCACCACTTATTCTTCTCTCCTCAATTGAGAACATGATGACTCACCTCTAGTCCAGGATTATAATGTGTTCTGGACACAGAAATTCATAATTACAGCCTTGCTTGTTTGGTAACACAGATTAAATGTGTGTTATTTTGATGGCTGACACTGAGAAGGAAAATTGGATAGAATCAGAACAAAAAAGGATCCTACATTCTTTCATAATTACTCTTGTTTCTATAACCTTTGGTTACATTACACCATAACATGAAAAAGAGACTGGGAAATTTCTCATGGGACAAATGTCTATGTGTGATTTACTCAATGAGTCAGGTGTTTCCTGGGTATAAAACTACACCCACATTCCCAATTCACTTCACTGCCTCAGAGCCACAAACTGAAAAATTATTGCTAATCTACTGCCTCCTCTCTCCTTTGGCAATAAAATTAACCCAGGCTGAGTTTGTCCAGTAAGGATTGCATGCAAAGTAAATAATTTGGACTGTTCCCTTACCCCAGAGGGGTTGGATTAAGATTAGGCTACTACTTTGCCTTTTACTTTGTCTAGCCTTTCCCTTTTCAGCCCCCAAAAAGGATGTGAGCATTCAATCCAAAGCATCCCCTGGTCTGTGTAAAACCTCTACAGGCAAGTGCCCACATGAGATTTATTCTTTCTTTTACCTCTGCAAATGAAAACTGTCAAAAAAAAAAAAACAAATTAAATAATTACATGGTGGTTGCTACAGCTGTGTGTAGTCCTTATATTATATGCCTGTGGTTAGTGGATTGCTCTTCTTCTTGCCTTCAATTCAAAATACTAATAATGGAAGGTGTGTGTTGTTGGTTTCAGTTGTTGCCAAAAAAAAAAAAAAAAAAGCAAAAGATAAAAGAAAACTTACTTAATGTCTGATTGTCATTCATGGCATCAAGTGCCTCCTTTTTGTGAGAGAATGAGGTGGAGGAGAGCCAAGGAACTGAAGGATGATTACAGTAAACTCCAAGTTAAAAAGCATAATAATCCCTTACATTTGTAGAGCATTTTATAGTTTATAGAATGCTTTCACATCTATTATCTCATTAAGTCTCATAACAATTCTATGAGGAATTTTTGCTTATATCCATTTTACACATGAGAGGGCTGAGTTTAAGACAAATCAAGTGATTTTCACAAAATCAAAAAGTCACTCTATGGTCCAGCCAAATGGATATGATGGTCTTTGCTTATTTTCTGAGGATTCATTGGGTTGTTTCATCACAATAGTTTGTCAGTTCTTGGGATTTTTTCTTATTTATGGCTGTAATTTTGCTTGCACTTTGATGTGATTGATACTGTTTCATTGTGGGCTTGAATGATCTTTGAAATTCTTGTTAAAGGTCTGTTCCCCACACCAATAGTTATTGGAGTATCTCTAACAATCAATGAAGTATATCCTATAACTTGTGCACATTTCCTTGGAATAATAGTCATTACTGAAAGAATTAAAAAGACAGCAAAAGAAATCAAAGAAATATATGTGTATGATATGAAATCCAGCTGTCAGCAGATTGAGAACTAAACTAGCTTGATCAGATTTTATCTGATAAAGATCAGATGTTCTAGACAGCCTAGTATGACTAAAAGTAAAAAATTACCATTGATACTACAAAATTAAATTTACTACTATACTTACTATTCCCCAAACTTGATATTCCATCTCTCACCTCCTTGACTTGTTTGTTTTATTCTTAACATCACAGAGATGATGCTATGACATGCAAGTGAACTGGATTTAAGTAAGGGTAGGCTGTGCAAAGACCCATCTGGATCCAGTGGCCAGATACAGACGAATGACTGGAGATGGCTCTGGATGCAATGAGAAACCTTGACCTTTTTAAGCTAAGATCTTTAACAAATCTCAGTTTGACTGAGTCAATGCCAAATCAGTGATTAAGGCTAAGTAACCAAGGAGGTGGAAAATGACTTTTTTTTCCTAGTAAAATAAAATATATGTGTGTGCATGCATATGTATGTATATATGTACGTATGTATACACACATATATATCAATCTGGGAGGGGAAGACCCTCAGGGTCCCTGGCCAAAACAAATAATTACTATTTATACTCATTCTGAACCATTTCTCTTCTAGAATACATTCTCTATAGAGATATGACTTAACAGAAGCTTTGTTTCATGGTCTTGATTTGAACTGATGCCATACTGAAAGAGTGCAGGACAGCCTTTCAAATCCTATAGAGAGAGCACTTAGTAGCTATTTAGCAAGACTAAATGAGGTGAAGTAGAATTAGCACATTCCTGATCTATCCTAATTTTGTGAGATGTTACAGCGCCAAGGGTATAAATCTTAAGTCTGGCATACTCTAACCCTGCCCTTACTTATCCAATACTGGCTATACTATCCCCATCATGCAACCTTCTGGCCAATCTGCTCTCATCATTATTCTATGAACTTGATAGTTTCATTCTTTTTCCTAAATTTTTGTTAATATTGTTCCCCTCTCTTGAAAGGCTCTTCCCATTCTCTTCAAGTCCAAATGAAACCAAGCATTATGATCTAGCTCAAATCTTCCTCTCCAAAGTTCTTCTTGATGGCATTAGTCTACCCTTATCTCTTTCCTCAGAATTTCTATACCATTTAATACTTTCCTGATCGATCTGTCATCTATATTTTGTTTTGTAAATGTCTTTATAAGATTAATCTAGATTCAGAATTCGCATTTCAACAGGCATAATCTTAAAGAAGGTGGTTACAAATTTATAACTGCTCAGAACTTTAATTTAAATAAGACATAAGAGAAGAGGAAACTCATAGAACAAAAGTAACGCACAATTAACAATTTAAGTTGTCACTGTAATAAACAAACAACATACAATATGCATCATCACCTCTCCAAGAAACGCCAACATCTGAATTCCTTGGCTGGGAGGACTCATGGTCACAGCTGTTCCGAGTATTGAGTGGGAGCCATTTCTAGACAAGTTTGTAGAAGACTTCCTGGCCCAAATCCTCCAAGTCCCTTTTCACTAAGGGGTTTTTATAGGCTGAGAACAAAGTAGGCACTACACTAAGTAATCTCATTTGATACATGACTCTTGAGAGGTAGCAGCCTCCAAGGTACAGGATGCTCCATTACAAGAAGCCACCAAGGAGAATATTTGTTCATTCCGTTAGGGGAATTATGTTTACTCCAGGAACTGGCCAGGATATTCATTAATTAAGGTACTAGAAGGTGGCTGAACCTTCTTATGCTTCCAGAGATTCTATCAGATAGATAGCCCATTCCAAAGTTCTCAGCAAACAAATTTACACAAAGACATGTCTGAGACTCACTAGGATTCTTTACAATCTTAGAAATAAGATTGTACTTAGTAGGTATTCAAGAAATGTGTATCATATTAGTAGGTATTCAATAAATGTATATCGATAGAACAAATAGATTGCTATTAAGTTGGCATGACAGTTTCAGGCCTTTCAGAAATCACAGTAATTCTCATTAGCATAATGAATTGTGATTTATTAGAGGTAGCTAGATGGCACAGTGGATAGAGCACTGGGCCTGGAGTCAGGAATATCTGAGTTCAAATCTGGCCTAGACTTTCACTAGCTGAATGATTCTAGGAGAATCACTAGTGTCCTTATCTGTAAAAATGAATTAGAGAAGGAAAGGGCAAACCATTCCAGCATCTCTACCAAGAAAACCCCAAATGGCGTCACAAAGAGTCAGGCAAAAATGAACAACCAACAACTTTGTTGTTTATAAAACACTTTCCTCATGAGAACCTTTGAGTACCAATATTAACCTGAAAAGTGAGTTTCACATCCGTTATACCATACTGGTTTTCTAGGAAGCAAGAGTCATTTCCATCAGCATCTATCCCACCTAAAGTCCCACCTAGGATGGATATTTCTCTTCAACTTTGTGAGAATCTGTGCTCAAGTTAGTTATAGTATTTGCCTTCCTGAAAGCTTATCACATCATCCTTTTTCCAAATAACAGTTTGACTGATAATGGGCCTCAGCTAGCAAATTGTAAGTTTCTTTAGAACTGGAATGTTTTATCTTTATCTTTATCTTTACTGCACACAATTCAATGACAAACCAACATTAGGAAAGTTTACCATTATCACGTCTATGACTATGTACAAGATGGCATCCACTCCCACTCAGCAAGAATTCCACTGTCCTCCAGCTTTTTAATTCCCCAATTTCCTTCAAAGATCAGCTCAAATGTCTCCTTCTACCAGAACTTCTTTCTGATGCTTCTCTTAATTACTTAGTATTCTTTCCTGCTCAAATAAATATTTACTTTACTGTGTAAATGCATTTCTTGAGCACAATATAATTCTTGAGTTCCTCCTGAGGGGCAGAAACATTTGCTACTTTGTCTTTGTATATAGTGTTTGTACCTATAGGAACCTTCAACATGGTAGGTGTTTTAAAAAATGCTTGTTAAATTGGATTAAACAGTTAGAAGATGACAAAGTCAAATTATTAGGAACCCAAGTTCAATTTCTTTCCTCCACATTCTGTTTCTGTCATAAAATGTTTTGCTTTATTTTAGTATCCTACTTAGAAATGTATATTAAAACATATTTTTCCTTTGTTTTTCTTCCCTTTTTTACTGAAGCATGGCTAATGCAGAAATATGCTTTGCATGACTTTATATGTGTAATGGGTATTGGATTTCTTGCCTTTTTTGTCAATATCTGGGGGAGAAAGGAATTTAAAACTGGAAATAAAAATAATTTTTTAAAAAAGGAATCCTGGCTAAAAGAGAACTATCTCTATACATATTTGGGCTATAAGTTATACATATCACATGCAAAAATATACAAAAATTGCTCATTGTCAATCAATCAATAAACATTTATTAAGCATCTATGATATGTCTGTTCTATGCATTGAGAATACAAGAAAAATTAAAAGAAAAAGCCCAAGGAGCTTGCAACCTAATGGGTAGACAACATGCAAAAAAAAAATGTGTACAAATAAGCTATATACAAGATAAATAGGAAATAATTAATGTGGGGAAGGAATTACAATTAAGAAGGGTTGGGAAAGGCTTCTAGGGAAAAAAGGGACTTTAATTGGGACTTAAGAAACCAGAAAGATAGATAGGTAGAATGGTAGTTAACATTAATACAGTTTGAGGGGATTTTTATTGTAGCCTCCTCTATCCCCTCTATGATTTAATTGGTAAAGAGGATTCCCCACTGGGAAACTCCCATTACAAATGCAAATCAACAATTCTACAATGAGTAGAGAATAGCCCAAATAACCAAAAAATACAAAATAAAAGAAAGTTAAGTGACTTGGTCAAAGTTATCATAGCTAGTATATGTCAAAGGTAAGACTCAAATCCAGGTCTTGCAAAATCTGAAACCAGCTTTCTGTCCACTATACTTTGTTGCTTCATTATTTAGTATACTGATCATAATTTAATCTTTCTTTGATGATTGAGAAATTATCTTAAAAGAACCACATAGGTAAATTAAGAGTCTTTCATTTTAGATTACCTTCTCTGTGAATAACATTTCTGATGTTGATCCTGCTTGGTTTGGATTAGGTGTTTTTGATAGTGGGGAAAAGATGAAAAAGGAATGAGTTGTGGGGGGAATGGGGAATTGGAGATAAAGAAACCATTCTAGGTAATAAAGAGAAATAAACATTTCAAAATTTGTTATATATGGTGCATCACTCTGGAAGTACCCTGAAATCCTTTTTTTCTGTCTTTTCCAAAACTGAAAAATGGCCTAACTTCCTACTATTTCCCAAAGTGGAGAAAAAATTTTATTTTACTCTGATGTTCATGAGGTCTAAGTGTGGTAAAAAAAAAATGCAATGATTTGGAGTCAGTAAGAGACTTGAGCTCTTCTATAAGGTCCCAGACCAAGAGACTTAAGCCAAAGAGAACCCAACATTTTCTTTAAAATCAGACTCCACCAAACTGGAGTCAAGAAGATCCAAGTTTAAATCTGGTCTCAGACCACTTACTAATTTATTCAAAGAGAACTCACTGGTCTCATTAGACAACTCTCCCTTTTCTTCCTCCTCATTAGAATTATTTATCTTTACTGCTTCAGAATTTCATTCTTAAGAGTTTAACTTCCCTCTCTGTTTGGCTTCCTGTGTAGGATTTTAATGTTTGACACCACTACCAGTCATTTTTCTGAATATTCTGTAATCTACTTTCTCAAAATCTAGAGTACACTTTGGATTATACCTGGCTTTCCTCTAATATTCTAAAATTCACAAATTCTAAATTAGATTAACTAATTGCCATTATTCCACTTCAATAACAAGTTCCTCCTCATTGGTAAGAATTAGATCTAAAATAAAAGTTCTCCCTCCCCCATTGGATCCTCTATATTTTGAAATATGAAATTCTTTTCTTGAAAAAAAAATTATCTCATACTTCTATAATTCACATAGAATTATAGAATTTTAAAGCTGGAAGGGACCTTAAAGGTCATTTATTAGAGGACCCTGAGGCCCAGAGATACTGATTAGTTTTTTAAGATCGCTCAGTTAATAAACAGCAGAGTCAGCACTTCAACCCAGTTCTTGACTCCAAGTTTCATATTCTTTCCACTAAGCCAAACTGATTTTCTCATAGTAATCCCTTCATTATGATGTTTGAAGCCAAACATAGAATATATTAAAGTCTTGATGGAATGTGTATTTTCCCATTCATTGCAGAAGTATGCATAAAGTATCACAAAAGGATAAAACACTAAAACAAAAAAAGTCAACATTTTGCTTATAATCAAAATGTATTTGGCAAAGCTATTTCCTAGAAAATAAAATAAACCTCCAAATGTGAAAAATATTTCATCTGCATCTTAAAGAAATTATTAAGTATAACAGATGAATGATAAGATTGAATCAATGCACATTTTTGTGGTGCAAATAACTGAATGTAGCCTAATATGTGCAGTTTAGAGCCAGTGTAAATATTACATCAATGACTCAAATGAAAAAATAAATGTAAATAAGATTTAAAGATTATATCTGATTCCAAAAAAATCTAACATGGGAGAAAACACACATTTACATACATATATTTAAGTATTATTATGTTTTGTATAATTTTTATAATTGTATATCCTCTTTAAATAATACTTTCATTTATATCAGTAAATCTCTTTCAAATGTTAAACTCTCAGAGATGTATTTCTATTTTGTTACTTCAATAAGAACAAAGAGACCTATTGTTCAGAATGTAAATATGACAACTGCAAATCTATGAGTGGATCTGTGATTATAAAGTCAAGCCAACAAGTAGCATTAAGTAGCATTAATTATTAAGCCTTTAGTATGTGTCAGGCACTCTCCTAATTGGAATATAAATATGAGAAAGAAAGACAGTCCTTACATGCAAGGAATTTATATTCTCATGGGGAATTCTTTTGGGGGAAGATAGAAGGAAGGAAGGAAGGAAGGAAGGAAGGAAGGAAGGAAGGAAGGAAGGAAGGA